>SSNS01000707.1:24869-62578 GCA_006937985.1 Aphyosemion australe | reverse complement strand
TCTTATCATTTGGACTAAATGTACATGATCTGGCTGTTGATCATGTATGTTTTTCTGACCACCTTTCAGTTGTTTTTAATATCACTGCACTAGTGACGTCAGCTAGAAGGCTTGCTCCCCGTTATTCTAGGTATATCTCTCCAGCCACGACTGCCTCATTACTGTCCATTATGGATGTTGACACTTTGTCTTCTCTCTCCTCTGCGTTCACTAGGGCCGCAGATGGCCTTTTACATTCTTTTAATTCCGTCTGTTCATTGGCTCTAGATGCTGTTGCCCCCCTTAGACCTAGGCACAAGAAAATCACCTCTGACCCCTGGCTGAATGAGGAAACACGCAACCTTAGACGGCGTTGTAGGGTTCTGGAGAGAAAATGGAAGAAGGATGGATTACTGACTTCACGTCAGCTCCTGGCTGATGCCCTTGATTTATATCAGAAAGCTGTCAGAGCTGCTAAGAACAAATATTTCTCATCCAAAATCTCACAGCACCAGGGTGATCAGTCTAAGCTTTATAGCATCATTAACACCATCCTGTCGTTATCTGAGCCTGATGCTTTAACTCCCTCTACCTCCTTGTGTATTGCGCTCCAGGGATTTTTTCTTCAAAAAATTAGGGACATTAGGGATAGTTTGTCACCTTCAGGACTGTCCTATTTCATAGAGACATCTGATCCTCCCATATTTTCCAACTTTGCTCCTATATCACATAAGGATTTGGAGAATTTGATTAATTCTATAAAACCAACAGGGTCCCCTGACGACGTCCTTCCCCCGAAGTTGCTGTGTGACATCTTCTCTACTGTGGATTCTGTTATTTTGAACATTTTTAACTCCAGTCTAACCACGGGATTATTTCCATTGTTATTTAAAAAAACGGTTGTGCAGCCGATCTTAAAGAAGCCTGGATTAGACTATACCAATTACGCTAACTTCCGCCCCATCTCTAAGGTGCCTTTCTTATCTAAGGTCCTTGAGAAGATTGTCCACATGCAAATATCAGCTCATATCGAGAGTAATTCTCTCTTTGATGTGTTTCAGTCCGGCTTTAGGCCGCTCCACAGCACTGAATCAGCCCTACTGCGTGTGATGAATGATATCCTGGTGGCTTCTGATTCTGGGTCCGCTGTTCTGCTCCTTTTATTAGATCTTTCCTCTGCCTTCGACACTGTTGACCATCTCATTTTGTTGGATAGGCTAGAGGCATGGGTAGGTATCAGTGGCACTGCTTTGGAGTGGTTCCGCTCTTACTTATCTGACAGAACTTTCAGGGTCCAAATTAATGACTATTCATCTCCGTGTCTCTCACTCCCTTGGGGTGTGCCGCAGGGTTCTGTTCTTGGGCCTCTTTTGTTTTCGATCTATATCCTTCCCTTGGGCAAAATCCTAGAGAAATACGGCCTTGGTTACCATATCTATGCAGATGATTGTCAGATCTACCTGACCATGAACAACTCGAATGCCATCTCACTCCTAGATAAATGCTTAGCTGAGGTGAGAGGTTGGCTGGCTGACAACTTTCTGAAGCTAAATGAGCTTAAGACTGAAGTTATTCTCCTGGACCCCCATAGTCATACTCACTCTTCTCCTGTCCATTCTGTTCTCACCTTCAGCCCCAAACAGTGTGTGACTAGTCTTGGGGTCAAATTTGATTCAGGTCTCTCGATGGTTCCTCAGATTAATGCTGTGGTTAAGTCTTGTTTTTTCCAACTGCGCCGTTTAGTTCGTCTAAAACCGATCTTGAAGCGGCCGCACTTGGAATCTGTGATTCACGCTTTTATTACTTCACGCTTAGATTATGCCAACTCTATTCTCTTTGGTGTCCCTGGTTCAGCTTTGAATCGACTGCAGGTAGTTCAGAACGCTGCAGCCAGGTTTTTAACTAATACTAACAGACGCACTCACATTACTCCTGTCTTGGCACGTCTGCACTGGTTACCAGTAACTTTTCGTATTAAATTCAAGATCCTGACCTTTGTTTTTAAGATTTTGAACAGTTCTGCCCCAGCATATCTTTCTGAGTTAATTAAACCCTACGTGCCAACCCGGGCTTTGAGGTCAGCTGACCGTCTGTTGCTTTGTGTCCCACCAATGAAATATAAATCACGGGGTGAGCGGGCTTTTATGTCTGCTGCCCCCACTCTCTGGAATTCACTCCCCCTCTCAGTCAGGCAGGCTCCCTCACTCTCTCATTTTAAATCAGCTTTAAAGACATATTTTTATAACATGGCTTTTTCCCATTGTTGATGTCTTTTAGTTTTACTGTGTTGTGTTTTTTATTGTTGCGCCTGTTGTTTTTATTTACTGTGTTTTTAATTTTGTACTTGTACAGCACTTTGGTCAGCTGCCATGCTGTGTTTTTAAATGTGCTTTAGAAATAAAATGGTATGGTATGGTATGGTAATTAGCTTAAAAATGACTACAAAATGCAATAAGAGTGATAACATTCAAACCAATACAATTATATTTTGGTAGATGGATGCTCTGACCACAATCAGTGATGTTGAAGTTTCATCCAACCTACGTAATACAATAAATTATTTTTCACAAACAGTGAAATGGGTTCTGCACACCTGTACACAGGAAGAAAAAGATCTAAAATGAATATACCTTATATTCAGCAATCCTTTGCTGTAAATCCTCAACTGGATGTGCATCTTGGATTGAAAGACTTGATGTAGTTGCTCCCTCTGGACTGTTTGTGCTGAGATTAGCCATGGTTGTTCCAGTAACAGCAGCTCTAGGCTCCGTCCGGTACATATTCTCTATCGGACCCAGCAAGGCTCTTGTCATGGAAACTGTGGAAAAATTAAAAAAAGAGAAACCGTTTCACTACAAAACAAGAGGCCCCAACAATATTTGAATGACAAAATCAAAGAAGTTGTTCTGTCAGACAGCTATTAGCAGGATTAGCTTATCATTTTTGCTATTACTAGCAGGCTACCATGCTATTTATTAGTATTTGTAATGAAAATAATCCCTAAATAAACATTTTAAAACATACTTTGTTACCATATGAATAAGTTAAAATGAAAAAATTATGTTAGACGTTTATATTGTTTATTTTTCACTTACCGGTGATTCTGCCATATTGGTTCACGAAAACTGCGGCTGGTGTTCTGCTCTCTCTTGTTCACTGTGGCAATGTGCGTTCCCATATCCGGAGGGGCGCGGCCTAGGGATTATAGCCGACGGGAGGGGTGAGAGTTCTGGGAAAGTGCTTGTGTAAACTAGCTAGCTGGGCCTAACTTGTTTGCAGATTAGTTATAGCACCTTTAAGCAAACTTATATTCTCACCAAAGATTGATTATAATAGTACTCTTATTTTGAGAGCATCCAGACTTTAACAAAAAGTCCATAACTCTCCATCCGTCATTCTCCATCTCTATTTTGTTCCTCTGGTTCAATCACAGTATAATTCTGCCTTGCGATGATCATTAAACCTTCTTGACTCTCCTTTAAACGTCAGGATCAGAGTAGCTGGATGAATAATCCCATGTTTCACCCCAGCGCTCCTCAGACTGTTCCTCACCTCCCGAAAACTCGCTCTGGCTTTTGCTGTCTCCGTTGAAAAGTCCGGATATGTTCGCAGCTTCATTCCTCTAGCCACAAAACTCTTTCCGTTCTTGCCATTTTCAGAATCTCCTCTCTTATAATCAAACTTCTCAACCTTAACATCATTGCCCGCTGACCAACTTTATCCACCGGCCCAACCCGGTGCGCCAATTCCACTTCAGGTGAACACTGCAGAATACGTATATTATATTTTCGACTGTGGTTCTCCAAACAATCCACCTTCTCCTTTAGGTCAGCATTCTCTTTACTCAAACTTTCGTTCTTCTCTTCAAGTTGCGTACTGGTGTCCATGCTATTTAATGATTCCTCCATCGCATCAGCTCTTTTTGCCCACTCAGCCACATCCTTTTTAATCATATCCAGTTGGGGCTGGAGTTTATCGACAACAATGTTAATTTCTTCCCTTATGATGGTCCTAATTAACTCCGACAGCTCCCCAGCATTCACCTCATCAGCCATGGTGAACTCCGACACCTGCTCCTCCAGGCCCAGTTCCCGATCCTTCGTTTGCATCCTCGTTTTCTTCTTCGGCATATCACAAGTCTCGCATCCAGACCATCCACCTTCTCAATTCCTTACTTAACCGTTGTAAAATAGAAAAAAGTCTTGTTTTACAACCATTTCTCAAGTTTTCTGTCCATTCATCTGAGACTGGCGTCTCACTCCGCTCCGTTCAGCTTTGACGCATGCGTGTCAACACCAATTTAAATTGCTCGAACCTCTTTTACACACCAGCTCAACCAAGACCAAAACAATGTAACCTCACAGTCAAATGTACAAATGCCTTCACACTGCATGTCAGAACAGATAACACCATGTTCTAAACAGAACTTATATAGGCTAAAGTCATAGTGAACAGCTGTTCATATTGTGAATTGAAACCCAAATATATGTACCGTAAATCCTCTAATCCAGGCCCGGGCCTTTATTTACTCAAGCGCATCCTGGTTCAGGCCTTTATTGGAAGGAGGCCAGAATTAGAGGCAGGCCTATATTTCAATTTGAGCAAAATAAACTACCAGTAGAATGAATAAAAACAAGATTTTGTGTCTATTTGAGCGGTGACTGAAGTCTCACGTGCAAATCAAAAGTGACAGGGTTCTTACACTTTTTCCACTGACAAATTCAAGCACTTTTCAAGCATTTTCAAGGTAAATTTTCAAAAATTTCAAGCACCACACGGCAAACACAAAACAATACATTAGGACTCAAGAGGCCAGTTTCACCTCACTATCATATGAATTTATTACTGTTATATAATAGGGATGATCTTAATCCATCACAGGATCGAAGATCGGGCCTGATCACATGATTTTGAATGATTGAAATCAGGTGGAAATGATTAGCTATAACCTTATAAAGCAACTAGCGTGACCTTAATTCTTCCTCAAATAGAAATTTTCAAACAAAATGACAATGGCTTAGTTTTAATTTTAACCTGTCTGCTTTTAGTTCTAGTCTGTTACCTTAAAGCCAAACATCCTGCTCTCCCAGTTCACAGCAGCAACTCGGACAAAAACACACAGCCATCTGACACTCAAGATACACTAAAAGACAAAGAGAAACTGTCTACTGACAGCAAAAACACAGCTAATATAGCCAATCACACTGTATGACTCTCTGGTTGCAAACGTTGGTTTTTGCAGTCTCCTAGAGCCACGGTATGAGTCGTGTTGTGCAGGGAAGAGCGAGCCTGCCGGCCGCAACATGGGTGCAGTAATGCTTATCGCAAAACACAACCACATACTATTTAAACAATTTGAATTATGAGCAACGAGGCTTTTATCAAACATATTCCTATTATTAACACATTTCTTATCAATGTTCTTCCTGACAGAGTGATGGTTTTTGGCAGCTAATCTGAGGAAATGACATGAAAACAGGAAGTTGAGGCCTGTTAAAAGACAAATTTCTGTTACTGTTTGGTTTCAGACAAATAAAGTATTCTATTATATTCCAAGTTACAAATAAATAAATCTGAAAGGACAACTTGGATGTTTTCTACTTTCTTCTTATTAACTGAATGCATTGCTGAGGTGTTGGATTGGGACTTGGTATCGAAATCCTATGACACGGATCAGGGGCAAAAAAATGTGATCAGAACATAATTATAAATATTATCTTGTAATATTCCACAAAGCAGGGACAAAGTAAATAAAAACATCACATTTTACATTTTGAAATGTGTCTAAGGTCAAGTTTTGCTCCTACTTTTGCAGCTCTTATAGAAGCTATGTTTTAAATCCTGCTCCTGCTAAATTTCTGACTATTACCACCCATTACTGAAATATCTGATCACAACCCTCCCTCCATCTGCAGAACCATTAATTGATTAAAATAAATAATTATACTTGATGAACAAATAGGTTTTAGGGATTGTATTTCTGCTAGTAAAAATACCTGTTGATATATTTAGTTTCAATTGACCTTTCGCCGAGCCCCGCCCCCCTTAGTTACTGTTGCCAACTCCGACAATAAGTGGATCAAATACTGCAGCTCCGCAGGTTTCCGCGTAGACAGATGCGTGTCAGCGACATTTTTTGGAGCAATTCGTCCTCAATATCATCCCGATAGATGCAAAAAGGGTTACAGTATGCAGTGGAGGGATATATTAGTGTTGGCTCTGCTGAGCGAAGCGTAGCAGGGAACAAGGAGTTTGGAGTTTGGGAGAAGGTCCGGCGTCCGGGGACGCGTGGATCCGAGGAGCTGTGGTGGCGACGCGGTGTCCCTGTGAGCTGTCAGATGTCAGCTGATCTGAGCTGCAGGCAGCTCTAATGGAGAAAAGCTCTGCATCGCTCAGTTTATCATCTCAGCTGAGTTTATAAAATGTAACTTTTTATGCCCGTGTTTACTTTTATTTTCAATATAGTTCCCGGGCGGAGCTCGGCATTAATTCATCACGTGATCATGACATCACCCGCTGTTGCGCCAAGGCTTAATGTGTGTTTATCAGACACACAGTTGAGGTAATATTACGCTGATTTGCCGGCACGGTGTGTCTTATCTAAAAGGGTCTTGGATAGTCTGGGAGGCGGACCTCCGCCCAGCTGCGGGCGGGGGGAGCACTCATGCTTGGCTGTTGCTGGTTGAGCTCGATGAGGAGGTTCTGAAGGGAAACGAAGGAGACACGACTAGTATCGAGGCTAATGCTTAGTAGTAAATTAGGCTTAGCTTCATCATTTTGTTTGGAGCTGTCGGATAGTAACGGTTGCTATGATGTGTGATTGGACAATAGCCGTTCTGGGGGCGGGGCCGGCGAAAGGCTAATTGTGACTAGTAAGAATATGATCTGGACTAGGATTAATTATTTTGTCGCTATGTAAAATAGGAATTACTAGCTGTTGATTAAATGATAAAATGGCTTGCCACTTGAACTCGGGTCTGCTTTCTCAGCCAAACACGGTCCATGCTTCTGCTCACAAATAGATGCCATGAACGACGACATGCTTCATTAAATTACTGGTATTTACATGTTTAGTGACAAACCTGAACACAAGTGTTACAGTTAGCTCTGCTGCTGTTTACTTTCCCCAGATGAAGTCAAAACTTTGATTTTTTTCGGTATTTTATTAGTTCGTGAACTCGGAGGTGCGTTGTATGTGAATGAGAGTAGCCGACGTCTGACGTGACCTGCAGCAGCGGGAGGAACGGGGCTTTGTGGCTCTTAACAGACTTTTTAGCACCGAAAAAGATATTTCTTACCGTTTTTTTCGGTATCCTGCTCTACTCCAGTCTTGATTTCATAACTAATTATCACAGAAGGACCCGCTGGATCCCAGACCCAAAGCAGAGCTCTCACACACGCGACTAGCTTAAAAGTCTCATTGGTAAAGTAGGTCTGCTTCATAGCGAAGCCAGCGTACACCGCTGGTCCAGCGGCTGGTCTCTATAGTAGTAGGAGCCTGCTGCTAACAGACCAGTGTGACAGAAAGGAGCGGACCCTCTCAGAGCAGCCGCAGCCGTCTTTACTAAAGGCGAAATAATCGCTCTCTAGTTTTTAACGTTAGCAAAAATAACAAATTGAGTTTTTTCATCAAACTAACTTGGGTGATCTTATAAACAAAACCGTGCAGTTTGTTTTTCAAGCATTTTCCAGGACTCAATACAGAAATCAAGCACTTTCCATAACTTGAAATCACGTTATTGAAATTCAAGCATTTTCAAGGATTTCAAGCACCCGTACGAACCCTGAAGTGATGATTGGTGGGTTTCACTCACGTGACCCTGCCCTGGCGCTGAACTCAAACAGTGGACAGGAAGTGTTTTGCTCTACTATAAAACACAGCGTGACGGATGAAAGTGAGTGTTCTAAACGAGCTGGCACAGACACGATATCTTCCTTTAGGTTATGACTCATTTAATTTTAAAAGTTGGACTTTTAATACATGCTGGAGGATTTACCCAACGCTGAAGCGATCGACACAACAAACTATCTCATATGGCAAATCTCATATTACACTGCAAACCAAAAGCCTTTTATGAGTCTGAAAGCCTATTTTATTTCAGGTTGGTTAACAGTTTAGAGATCCGGAGAAGCTTTAAATGTCTTGTTTATGCTCGTGAGATGTGCTATTTTAGTTATGTAATTAACTCGTAATGATAGCTAATGCTAACGGTGAGTACGTGCTAGGATCTACTTATAACTAACGTTTCAAGCCTTTTTAAATCCACATTTCTGGTACATTTGTTTGATTTTATTAAGGTATTAATGTCACGCTACAACACTGAGCTAACTGCTAAAAACATTAGCACTCTAAAAGCTATTTGCGGTCCGCAAATGGCTTTTAGAGTGCTAATGTTTTAGCAGTTAGCTCAGTGTTGTAACGTGGCAGGTAAACAGTTTGCAATTTGCGGTGAGGACACGTGAAAACAGTATCAAACTATTTACCTGCCACGTTACAGCACTGAGCTAACTGCTAAAAACATTAGCACTCTAAAAGCTATTTGCGGTGAGGACACATGAAAACAGTATCAAACTGTTTACCTGCTGTTTATGTAGCTGCGTTTCTAAATAACTGTTCAATAAAACGCCATAAAAACCTTTAGGAAGCCCTTTTCCGTTCTGTTTCTGCTCATCTTGCAGCCGGAGATTATGATCCACTAGTCCGCTGTTAACATAAAACTTGGTATACGTGCGCCTCAAAAAATCGAGTGAGGGCTCACTTTACCGTCGATCTCCGAAAAGAAAAAAAACACACACACACCACACGCTGTTTCTAATAGTAGCCCCGACCACTATTAGAGACCGGCCTTTATTTACCCCCGCTGACAGCGAGACCGGCTAATATAGGAGACCTGGCCGGTAATGGAATACAGGCCAATATTAGAGGATTTACGGTAAATATGTTTTTTACAATAGTAATTCTGGTGCTTTTTCTGTTTGTATATCTTGCAGTAATACTGTAATCTTTTGTAAATATAGTCTGTACTGCAGCAGTTCTGTGTCTGTACATTACGTAAAGCTACTCTGAGATGGTCAGTCACTTTTTTGTATTGAATTTCTGCAGCGAAAGTAACAACATGCATACATTTATGTACTACAGTAAACCCAACATAACAAAAATGTAGAAAGGCTTCACATTTAAGGGCAAACCTGACACATAACATAATGACGTTTCTGTTATTTCAGCTGATGATAGTGTTTTTTGTCAATGTTGTAGCGACATCAATCCATGGTTTTTCTCCTAAAATGAACTGTGTAACACTTTAACTTACAGACCAGGTCAAGGCTGCAGAAGAGACTCTGATTGTGTCCAGAGTCATGTGCTCTTAGTTTGGTCTAAGTGCCGCTAGCTTATCCAGCAGGCATCACGACTCAGGAAGAAACTCAAGGATTCTGCAAAGACCTTTCTGTCAGGCTCTGCCCTTTCTGCCCTCCTGTTTTCCAGCTCCCTGCTCACCAGTGTCTCGTCTCCCCTGCTTCAGTTCCAGTTCATTGGTCCCACCTGCCTCTCGTTCTCCTAATCACCCAGCTCCCCAGATCCTCCTGTATTTAAGCCCTGTGTGTGTTCTGTTCAGTGTCGGTTCATTGCTTTGTGTTGTCGTCTGTGTCAGCCTCAGTTCACCATTAAACCCTTCTGAAACCTCCTCACCTGCCTGTTTATGCTCACCTGCACTTGGATCCTCACCTCAGCCTGCAGCAGATCGTGACACTTTCCTATCACTTTCCTGAATAAAATTCATCTTCCTGCCTCGTGAAAGACTTTATGAGGATAATCATACTTTTTGAATGAATGCATAATCTTGCGTGTTGAATCATCATTTTGTGAAACTTGAATCATCATTATAATAATAATGAATGATGGAGTTAAAATGAATATTTGTTCCTGTTTTCATATCTTTGATTACACAAACTAGGATTCATTGAAGTAATGCTAATCATCATCAGGTAAACATTCACAAATAATAGTATTGTGTTTGAATATTTAATTTGCACTCACATTAAGGTTTAATAAGATTCACACCACATTAAGCTGAGTCATCCTTAAGTGTTGCTGAAATGTGATGTCTGAGGTATTTTGGTAACACCCACTTGAATGTGTCAAGATTTGATTCGCCCAAATTAATAAACAATTAGAATGATAAAACCTCCAGCTCGGCCAGAACACTTCAGGTCCTGAGACAAAGCAAAGCTCAAGCCACTTTCTCTAAGAGGTGAATCTAAACAAATTAGCTACGCTTCTTTGGTTCGGCCGACCTGGAAAAGCAAAGCTTAATAATATAAGGAACCATCCTCTTCTTTTTTGATCGAGATCAACTATTTTTGTGAACTGCCTCTAAGCTAAACCAAATCCACCAGACGTCACAGTCACCTGGAAGTCACCCAGACCATCGGTTCCTATCAGGGCCTGCTACAGCTCTATCGACCTCTATGACCCTTGAGTCACCGGGAGCTTCCACACACACAGAAAGGTGAAGTAGCCCTGCACGCTGGTGTCAAATGGTCTTTATTAATTTGATAACTTATTAAAACATCCAGATTGATTTAACCCAGACATCATAGGATCTAAGACACTTAATGCTGATTAGGCAACCTCATCTAGCTTGCACTACATCACCTCATTAATGGTCTCAGTATCTTGTTTATAACCATCATTCATAGTAATTGTTCTGTGTCATCATTGATTGAGAAATATAGTATTAAATTTATTTTTATAACTATTTTCTTGACTCTGTCTGAATTATTCTGAAGTGTGTGGATTACTTACAGGTAAAAGAACCTAGATTAATGTTAAATTAACATTCAACGATCATTAAGATTAATAATTCATATTTATATGGGATATTACATCTTATGGATCCCTCTATAAATGTTATGATTGATTAAATGTTTCTGTTGGAAAGGAACATGTGTTACTGTTATGTATAATTATTTGAGTTTGTAACATTTTTGCGTGTTTTGCTAGACACAGTGTACTGTGGTAGTTCATATTATTGTGTTTTGGAAATTAGTTTTGGGGTTTAGTTTACAATGTGTGTTTTGAGCATGGACTTAACCGTTTTGCCAATTGTGTGTTTTAGGTGTGATGGTGCGTTGAGAGTTTAGGAAACTTGTTAAATGTTTTGAAAGAACTGTCATAGCAATTGTAAAAAAACTGTAAATAGAGGAGGAGGGCTCAGGTTTCAACTTTCCATCACATACAATGCAGCTCTGAACCAAATTCCAAAACAGTTCACACCCTCCTGCATCTAATCAACATAACGACTCCCACACAATAGAGGATAACGATGCTAACGACTCATCAGGAGGTAGGGAGGAGGGGGTATTCACAGGCAGTTTCAGCTCGTTAACCAACAACAGACAATTTGTTTTAATTTTAGTCACCATTTAGTCGTCCAATTAGTTCTGATTTTAGTATATTTTAGTCAACTTCTGTAAAGTAAATGTTAACTACACCTACTAAAAACCGTAAAGAAACATGAAAAATTAATATTTCACACTTTTAATAAAACTCTATATGTTTATTTGTTTTAATAGTAATAATTAATGGAAAATACCAATACAAAATGAACACTGACATTTTGAAATTGTCTCTCTCAATAAAGTAAACAAATCTGTATAATGTGCAGTAATATTAGTAAACATGACAGGAAATGACATCATACCATCAAAACATTAAAAGGTGTTACTCTAATAATGGGAGGAGATAAACTAAAGGTAAGAATTGTTGTCAAATGTATAAATGTAGAGTTCTCCCTGCAGTAATTTACCAAGGTGGAATGTCTGAATGTGCGTGTGGTGGCATTAGGATTAGAGTATGTGTGTGGGGGGGGTTAGGGTTAGAGTATATATGGAGGGGTGAGGGTTAGAGTGTGTGTGTGTGTGTGTGTGTGTGGGGGGGGGGGATTAGAGTGTGTACAGATGTTCGCTAGACTCACTGCTGCATTGCGGCTCTGCAGGAGCGGCTTTGTGTTCCTCAGCAGCAGACGGTGGTCTGGATCCATCACGTATGGCTTTCTCTTAGCCAAGGCAGCAGCCTCAGCCTTCTTCTCATTCTCTTTCTCAACATCATCATCTTCATCCTCATCTGAGCCATAGAAGGTCTTATCCCCAACGCCACCCTCCTCCAACAGGGACTCCTGTAGAGAAGACAAAGATGGAGGAGGATACTGGTTGTCAGGTTATGTCAAACGTTCAACATTTACAGTCAAACTTAACCTCTTGAACCCGAAAGACCATGTACAAGGTCCGCTAGCACTTCTGGCAACAAAGTCGTTCCAAAAACATGCTTAACTCATTCACTGCCATTGATGACTTTAGTCACCGTGAGAACAAACATCACGTGTCTAAAGCGGATCTTCATCCGTGTATGTCATACATCACGTGATCAGGAAGTGGAAAATTTATGGATTAGGAGATCGTTTTGGGACGCTGCTGTGAAAAAAGCGATGCGCCAACCGGAAATGCTTCTGCAGCAGCGCTTGGGCACCAGATTATGAAAGAACGGATAACGCTAGAAATACGGAGATTCTTCCTGATGTAAGAAGTGAGTCTACTCTTTCTTTTGGTAGTTTTGGCGTTTACATGATCATAGAGCACAATGTTCTGTGACTCTTCAAAAAACAGTAAAAACGCTCAAAAATGCTGGCAGTCAGTGAATGAGTTAATGTTTACCAATATATGCAAACTGCACACATGCGTAACAGGAAGAAGCTCATCTAAACGACAGGAAATACATTTTCTACCTCAACAACACCCAGTTCCAACAATAAGCCGCTAAATGAAAAGAACGTCAAAAGACGCTAATTACACATATCAAGAAAAACACACAGTAGCGACAATGCAATATGACCCTTGTGAAGCAGCCGTTTAAATTAAAGTCTAGACTCTCCTCTTTCAAACAATATAAGTACTAGAGGTGCCTGAAAAAATCGATTCGCATTTGAATCGTGATTCTTACTTATAAAGATTCAGAATCGATTCACAAAGGTTCGGAATCGATTCTGTCTGAAAGTCTGTATGTAAACTGCATTATTTCCGAGCGTCCCTGAACGCATCATCGCTGGCGCACAGGCGCTAGCTGTAGCTGCTCGCTCTGTGTGCTCCTACGCTGCAATCTGCTGAAATACGACAGAGACTTACCTTTATTATTATCCTGTGTGCGTTTTATGAGTTAAGAAGTAAGTTGCATTATGTTTTATAATGTTTAAATGGTGTTATGCTGTTTAGTTTGACTGTTGTTTCATGCCGAGTGCACCGTGCATTATTGATGCTTGTTAAGACTAATTAGTGCCTGTTAAGCCTGGGACACACAGGAGATAGACGCGCCGCGTCACGCCCCGCGCCGCGTCACGCCGTCATTTTAAATAGAAGCCATTAGAAGCCATGAGAGTGGCTACACGGGGAGCGCAGCGTCGCGTCCCAGAAGCGCCGGTCCGCACAGAGGCGCTGAAGATAGGTGCCAGTTCTATTTCAAGCCAAGCCAAGCCAACTTTATTTATAAAGCACTTTAAAAACAGGCAACACTGACCAAAGTGCTGAACATAAAAGTAATGAACAGAATAAAAGATAAAGATAAAAAGATAAAAATACAAGATAAAAACACATTAAACAAGATAAAGATAAAAAGATAAAAATACAAGATAAAAACACATTAAACAAGATAAAGATAAAAACACATTAACAACTAAAACAATATCATGTCAACACTCATACTGGGTCAAAGGCCAAGCTGAAAAGATGGGTCTTTAACAGTGATTTAAACATTTCCAGTGAGGGGGCCTTCCTAATCTGTGTTGGCAACGAGTTCCACATTTTTGGAGCAGCAACAGCGAAAGCCCTGTCCCCTCTGAGCTTACGGTTAGTTCTTGGAACGTCCAGGACCAACTGGTCAGATGACCTGAGTGACCGAGAAGAGGAATGAATGTGTATTAGCTCAGAGAGGTAGGGTGGGGCAAGACCGTTTAAAGACTTAAAAACATATAAAAGAAGCTTAAAATGGACTCTAAAACGGACAGGCAGCCAGTGTAGTGAGGATAAAACAGGAGTAATGTGTTCTCTCCTACGTGTGCCAGTTAAGAGCCGAGCAGCTGCGTTTTGCACTAGCTGAAGTCTAGACAGTAAGGATTGGCTAATGCCAACATACAAAGAATTACAGTAGTCCAGTCTAGTTGTAATGAAGGCATGGATTACTGTTTCAAAATCCTCTGTAGATAAGATGTTTTTTACCTTTGCTAACTGCCTCAGATGAAAGAAGCTAGATTTAACCACAGCACTGATCTGCCTGTCTAACTTAAAATCGCTGTCCATTTTAAAACCCAAATTAGTCACAGTTGGCTTTCAAGCGCCGCGGTGTGCCGTGGAGCGGCTGTTCCTGTTCTCAAGATGTTGTGACTATCACGTGACTTTCCAAGAAGCGTTCAGCGCTATACAGTCTGGTTCAGCGGCGCGGCGCTTCCTGCGTGACCATTTAACTGCGGCGCTTCCATGGCGCAGCGCGTCTGTTTCCTGTGTGTCCCAGGCTTAAGTCTTCATACTGTTAAACTTTGTTGCCACACATACTTGAAAAGTATTTGACTGCATTACTTTCAAAGCTACTATTAGGTAACTGTAAAGATGTGTTAAATTTTACAAAGTAAGCAAAAATAAATGTTGCCTTTTCATCAAAAGATTGCCTCTGTTTACAGTTTTAGAATCACTTTATTTTACCTTGTAAATTTTCATTTTCTTGAACATAACCAGTTTTTTTAAAATAACAATTTCCCATAGCTTTTGCTAACTTGCAGAAGAAAGTAGTTAATTCTGAAACTGACACTCTTTGTTAATATTGACTGTGAATCGATTTGAATCGAGAATCGATTCTGAATTGAATCGGCACCCCGAGAATCGGAATCGAATCAAATCGTGAGTTGTTGTAAGATTCACATCCCTAATAAGTAAAACAAAAGCACATCTCATGAAGTCAAAAGCATAAATTCAGTCCTACCTTTGCTGTTTTATGGTCATAATCCATGTTATATTAAAAAAATCCACTCAGTTTGTGTAATCCATTTTCACAACGTCAAACTGACCTGATTCCTGAATGTTTTTGGCTTTTTTTGTTTAGACATCTCCAACACCCTCCAAACCTCAACTTCCTGTTTATGTTGTTTCCCTTCCTGTGATTGGTTAATACAAAAGCTAGCTGAGTAAACTCAACAAGCGATTCTATTGGCTCAGAGGTTTACACTAATACCTGACTGGTTCAAATAGTCCACTGGGATCCTGGGAAACTCTCCTGCATAACGTTCATTGGCAGACTGGGCTTGCACATGCTTTTACGCACAGAGTGCATGACGCACAGAGGAGGTGTCTATCTGGAACGCTGAGTTGTTTTTACTTGCTATTTGTGCAAAGAGGAGTATTTCAGATAGTTTGGCTGTTTTGAGATCTTGGACTAACAATGGCAAAAACAAGAAGTATTTACCTCTGAGGTCCTGGACATGTTAGCTGCTGACTGCGGTGCTAATCTGTGTCCTCAAGACTCTTCCTCTGACGAGCAGGATTTAGTATTTCCAGCTACGGACAACAGTGATCTGGATTATGAAATCCTATCATCAGAAAGGTATGTAATCCATGTTCCTCATCTCTTTTCTTTTATTTTTGTGTAAAATTACTGTTATATTAATTGAAATAATATATATTTCTTGTTATTTATGTACATAATCCTGTCTACATAGGCATTTTTTCTTATTTTCTGTTCGAATCAGTCTTTTTTCTGTTATTGTGAATGAATCTTTACAACATATATATTTTTTTTCATGTGACTTTACAGTGAGAGTGATGATGATGATGGACATGCATCCTGCCTTCAGTCAGGCAGGGCCCTCTTCTTCTGCTCCACAACTGACTGCAAGGAAAAGAAAAGCCCCAAGCTCATCTTTCCTTCCTAAGCGGGGTCTGGGCCAGAGGAAAAATGGCACAACAGAGAGGTGGAACACCTCAGATCCCAACATCTCCAATTCATGCCAGGTAGGAAACCTGGGCCCACTTTTGACGTAGCCCAAGGTTCCATTTTGGGGCCGATTCTTTTTTCTTTGTATATCTTACCTCTGGCTTCTATTTTTTCTAAGCACAACATTACTTTTCATTTTTTTGCAGATGATCTCCAGATTTATTTTCCACTCGATTCAAATACATTAACCTCCCTAATGGCTTGCTTGAGTGACGTAAAACAATGAATGTCCATTAATTTTATGAAATTGAATGACCTTCGGACTGAAATTGTGGTTTATGGGTGTGATGACCTGCTGAGTAGTGTCGTGTGTCCATTTCACCGATTTTACAAAACCACATGTAAAAAATCTTGGTTTTTTTTATAGACTCTTCTTTTAAACTTGATAGGCAGGTAAGTGCAGTAGTCCAGTCTGGCTTTTATCATCTGAGGCAATTAGCACGTATCAAACACTATTTGCAGTTGGCCGTTTTTGAACAGGTGATTCATTTGTTTGTTTCTTGCCGTCTGGATTACTGCAATTCCCTTTATTATGGTATAAATCAGTCAGAGATACACCGTTTGCAACTGGTGCAAAATGCAGCGGCTCGTCTTTTAACAGGATCTAGGAAGCGTAATCATATCACTCCCGTGCTTGTTTCCCTTCACTGGTTGCTGGTTCATTTTAGGATTCATTTTAAATGAATGCTTTTTGTTTACAAATCGCTCCATGGTCTCGCGCCGTCTTATATTGATGATTTACTGCCTATGTACACTCCTGCCAGAAATCTGCGGTCTAGCTCTCAGTTTTTGTTGGTTCCCGAATGTTCGTTTAAAGACTCGGGGAGACAGAGCGTTTTCTGTGGCTGGCCCAAAACTCTGGAACAATCTTCCTCTTCACATTAAAACTGCTCAGAGTTTGGATGTCTTTAAGGCACTGCTTAAGATGCATCTTTTTGACCTGGCTTTTAATGTAAGTTGATTTCTTTTTGCTTTTCTTTTCGTTATTTTATTTCTATTTTATGTTTTATTGACTTTTGAATGTTCTGTTTTTACTATTTTTGTTTTTATATTTTTACGGTTTTAGCTTATTTTTCTTATAGCATGCCTTGTTTATGTATGTACAGCACTTTGGGTTGCGCGAGCAACAATGTGAGCTCTTTAAACAAAGTTGACCTTGACTCCACTGGTTCATGGTCGCCACTCTCTCTGTTCCAGCTCTGCTTCAGTCCATCTGTGGTTCGTACCATCATTGATAACACCAACGACAATGCTGCCAGACGACTCCAGGCTGGAATGAAGTTTGGAAAGCTCTGACAGTGAGTGGTTTTTATATTTTAATTGCCACCATAATCTTCACCAGTCTTGTGAGTGTACATCACAGAGTGGACTACAGGAGAAAGATGTGGCCATATAACTTTCCCTTCCCTGCTGACAAAATGACAAGAGATCGTTTTGAAGCCATCTTGTGGTCACTGCACAACAGCAACCCTGAATATGAGAGAATATCCTCAAGGTTCTTCCTTGGGGCCTCTCTTTTTTTCAATTTTTATTAACGATCTACCGTTGTGTTGTTCTTCATGTTCGGTGCATTTATGTGCTGATGATACAATTTTATATTGCTCAAAACCAAGTGTAATTGAGATTCAAGAGTCTCTTCAGGTCAATTTTAATAATAAGAGCAGTGCGTAATCCCCTTCTCACGCCTGCACGTTTTCCTCTCCTCCTGCGTCTCACTTTCCTGATCAAAGTTGGTATTAAATCCACTGGTTTCATAGTGTTGTAGCTTGTGAGTTCTTCTCTTGAGTAGGAGAACCCAGACACACAATTTACACACAAAAACAATACAAAAATAGCGCACCAAAGTACCAGGGCATCCATCTGCGGCGCCATCTTGGTGTTTTAGCTCAAAATCAAAAATGGTGATGTTGGACATTCTGCTCAGTTTAATGGCTTTTTGTCAGAGTCTGAACCAGGAAATGGCTGCAGGCAGCGAGGAAGCAGGCAGAGAGCTGGGAGCAACCAGTGACTCTGCTCCCTGGCCAATCAGTGGCCACAGTCGCAATGCTGGCCTGGCTCAGCGCACTTGCAACCTCAACGGAGCAGGGACTAAACAATTGACCTTTCGCCGAGCCCCGCCCCCCTTAGTTACTGTTGCCAACTTCGGCAATTAGTGGATCAAATACTGCAGCTCTGCAGATTTCTGCGATGGAAAGAAGTAGACAGATGCGTGTCAGCGACATTTTTTGGAGCAATTCGTCCTCAATATCATCCAGATCGAGGCAAGAGGGTTACAGTATGCAGTGGAGGGATATATTAGTGTCGGCTCCGTTGAGCGAAGCATAGCAGGGAAAAGGGAGTTGGGAGTTTCGGGAGAAGGTGGCGTCCAGGAACACGTGGATCCGAGGAGCGGTGGCGGGGATGCGGTGTCCCTGTGAGCTGTCAGCTTTCAGATGATCTGAGCTGCAGGCAGCTCTAACGGAGAAAAGCTCCCGGCGCTCTGCATCGCTCAGTTGATCATCTCAGCTGAGTCTGTTTATAAAATGTAACTTTTTATGCCCGTGTTTACTTTCATTTTTAGTTCCCGGCCGGAGCTCGGCATTAATTCATCACGTGATCATGACACCACCTGCTGTTGCGCCAAGGCTTAATGTGCGTTTATAAGACACACAGTTGAGGTAATATTACGCTGATTTGCCGGCACGGTGTGTCTGATCTAAAAGGGTCTTGGATAGTCTGGGAGGCGGAGCTCCGCCCAGCCGCGGGCGGGGGGAGCACTCATGCTTGGCTGTTGCTGCTGGTTGAGCTCGATGAGGAGGTTCTGAAGGGAAACGAAGGAGACACGACTACTATCGAGGCTAATGCTTAGTAGTAAATTAGGCTTAGCTTCATCATTTTGTTTGGAGTTGTCGGATAGTAATGGTTGCTATGATGTGTGATTGGACAATAGCCGTTCTGGGGGCGGGGCCGGCGAAAGGCTAATTGGTAAAAGTAGAGGGAAAATACCAAACCGTGGAAAAGGTGGCCAGGCTGAGCTACACTAATCCAAGTTACTCTGAGTAGTGCTGTTGGAAAAGGCCTAAAACAGTTTCCATGACTTTAATGTTGCTATGTTAGTTAGAAAAATGCGTGTAGGGCTCGGACATATGGCTCAGACTTTTTGCTGCAGCTGTAAACGTGATTATCCGTAACCACTGAGAGCACAAAGTAGAACCAAATACAGCTAATCCTGGAATAGCTAAGCCTTGGTAGATGTCTTTGAGTGATGTATGCGAAACACAGTTCTTCACTCATTACAGGAGTGAATTTTGATTTTCAATAATGATTTATGACAAAATTGCTTAACAAAATGAAAAACTGAACCCAAGTTATATAGATGGTAAAGTGTAGTTACACTGAATTTCGACAATTTTCATGCAGAATCTGGCCAATACCTTTAATCTGACTCCTTAAACCCAAACCAGGTCCATATATCCGATGTTTCCCTGTCTTCGTTACAAACACCCCCTCCTCCAACTGTTCCAAGCTTGCAGCATTAGCCCCAGCCAAGCTTTCATCCAAAGTAGACACATCCAGTGCTCCCCTAAAATACACACGTAGCCAAGGTAACCAAACTGACTGACTCAGAGGCTGCACTCAGACAACAAATATTTCCAAACAACAAAACTAACATGCATACAACTTCTTCAATGTAAACTGTAAATGACAACCCATTACTCTATGATTTATCATATTCAATTTTATGGCGAATTTCTTCTTTATTTCTGACAGGGACCTCTCCTCGGTCCTGACTATGTTTACAACTTCTAAAACTTGTTCTGTTATCTTCTACTTTGGCAGCCAGAGCATCGATCTCGCTGTCAAAGTTTTTTGTTTTTCAGAAGGGACCCAGGGATTCCCCTCATGAGCTGAGGACGTGGTGTGACCAAATATGGTTAATTGAGGGCGTTTCTGTATGTAAATGACTGTGAACAGACACGAGCACCTGGATACGCACAGGTGGGATTTATCATCAGACGATTACGGAGGAACGTGCGTACGAGTGGCCGCTGCATGTTTCATAAATCAGGACTTTGGCCGTTCCTACAAACATTCTAATTTTCATTCGTAGGAAGGAATATAGGACCGTTTCTACAAACGTTTGATAAATGAGGGCCCAGGTATTTTCAGATTGTTGCCACCCATTCAATCCACATTCATACCCAGCTGCAGCACTCCTACAGTATATTCTCAATAACATGAGGAAAAACTTGCTGTTTGAATTTCTAAAGAGGACTTATTAAACAATCTGAGGAAGAAACCAGAATGATGTAGGCAATGATGTGCCTCAAAGTACAAAACATTTAAACATGAATTATTTTTTAATTAAGTCACTTTTCAATTTTTGTGAATGAATTTTCTGACTTGTTTGCCCAAATGGATAAGTAAATAAATAAATATATGGACTTAAGGACCCATCCTGATCATAATTATTATTAATTATACCTGAGTGATTTCTGATCCCTACTAAAAAAGTGAGGGATGAAACTCTAGTCCACAACATCTTCTTGAGTTTGATGACTTACGTTGAGGTTTGGATTGAGGAACTGGGTGCGGGCGTAGCGGGTCAACATGTTGATGATGACTACCTGCCCCCACTCCTCCACATCAATCAAGAGGTTACACAGCTTCCTGTAGTTCTTATGGATGAGGTCGATGCGCTCTGGACACACCTCCTCGAAGGCCATGACAACACTTCCTGCCACCAGCTGAGACACATTTAAACCCACACAGAAGCATGTTTCCATCAGTTTTGTGTCACACATTCATCCTAGTAACAGCTGAAATGTTAATAATCAATTGTGTTTTCTTTTGAAACAGCTGACACAGTCTGTGGTTTTCTGTTTGTGCTTAGAAGAAAACTTACCGTGGTTTTATCTGCCAGAAGTTTTTCTATGACTTCTATCAGCTGATCTTTCTGTTCAGGGTCCAAACTGAAACAAAAATAAAACAACTGGCTCACAATGACTTGGGTTAGGGTTAAAACATGCAGCAATGTAAGACTGACTGGATGTTGCACCACAGTTTGATCAATAATTAGGTGTTGTGGAGAATTACGGTACCTGTAGAGTTTAGGGATAGCATGAGCAGCTGTCTTCCTGACATACGGAGACATGTCTGAAGCAGCTTCTTTAATGGCCAACATCATTATCGGGACAATGATGGTAACTCGAATGCTGGAGAGAACACGAAGGGCACTGGCTCGGATCAGCTGGTTCGGATCCTACAGAAGAACATAACAAGTAGGTACTGAGTACAAAGCTCACAGCGCGAGAACAGACTAGGTTCCTGTGGTCTGAGATAACACACCCCTAACACAGCCAGTGTGTGAACTGTGGAAAAAAAAAACAAAAAAAACAGGACAGGGTTTGTAGGCAGAGCCAAAGTGTTGAGGGGATCCGTTTTGGTGGCCTAAGGATCAGGTATCTACTCTTTGCAGACGATGTGGTCCTGCTGGCTTCATCAGTGTGTAGGGTGTGTATGGGGAGTGTGAGTGGGTGTATTACGTGCATTCTTGTGTGTCTAGGTCGAATGTATTTTTGAGTGAGTAAGAGGGTGGGAGTGTGTGACTGTGTTTGTATGTGACTGCCTATGTGTCAGGTAGAGACTTGGACTCCTCCCCTCTCCTGGGACATCTTGACCTACCCTCCCCCTGCCACATTTCCTGCTGGTTAGTGGTACCACGGTCTGCCTGCTTATTTGCAGCTCTAGTATGTGGGGCTGAAAGCTTTTGGCATCTGTTGCCTCACTCATGGTGGCTGCCTGGTGGGGTCTGGGCCCTGGGCTCTGTCGGGTCTCTGCCGGGGTTGGACGCCCTTGTATTGCACCGAAAGCATTTCTAATAAAGTTTTGATTTCAGGCGGGGCATTATTGTAGAATCTATAATGCTCCACCTGTGAGAGTAAAACTGTAAGGCTTGTTTTCGGCATCAATTCTGTTTGCTATACAGCCGGACAGGTCATGGAAAAAAAAGAGAGAATCAGCTCCTCTAAGTCCAAGACCATGGTCTTGAGTCGTAAACAGTGTTGGGCAAGTTACTTCAAAACTGTAATGCATTATTTATTACTTGTTACTCACATTCTAAAGTAATTCGTTACATTATAATATTACTTATTTTAAAATGTAAGGTATTACATTACTTTTGCATTACTTTAAAGGAAAAGTTCCCTTTATTAGACATTAAGTTTTATGTGTTCCTTCACCCACCCACTGCTCTGTACACTTTGACCCATTTCACACACACCCCTGCTCAGAGATTCTCAGGGGAGAAGTGATTCAAAAACGTAGTTCTGGCTATTTTCGTGGGTACTGTATCTGTGCTGTTTAGCCTCACAAAAGGATTAGCCTCTGAAAGCATGACTAATTTACATCTCAGAAACAAAGCAGATAAATTTTACAACGTCACATTACAACGGGACTACTTTTTGCGAAATTTTCCTTTAAGTTACTTTCACCAAAATAATATGGATTTAGCTATCTAAATGTAGCTCATGACGCTCAAGTAGCTCATCATACATCTGGTGGAAGGTGATTCAATTCAATTCAGTTAATTTCTATAGCGCCAAATCACGACAAGAATCGTCTCAAGGTTCTTCACAAAGTAAACATTCCCATACAGTTCAGTTCATTAAGCTAATCTGAATTTTATCAAATAAATAAATATTGTAATGTGCGCGTTACTGACATTGTACCGAGTAAAATATTACTGATTTTTTTCTGTAATGCCTTACATTACCGCGTTACAGCAAAAAGCAATGCATTACAGTAATTAATTACTTTTGTAACGCGTTACTCCCAACACTGGTCGTAAAAGGGTAGAATGTCTTCTCCAGGTCAGGGACGAGGTTCTGCCTCAAGTGGAGGAGTTTAAAGTGGTACTTTACTCATATTTTTAATGGGGTGCTAGAATGTTTCCTGTTTTCCCTGCCCACTCCACCTGTGTGTGTGTGTGTGTGTGTGTGTGTGTGTGTGGTGTGTGTGTGTGTGTTTGTGTGTGTGTGTGGTGTGTGTGTGGTGTGTGTGTTGGGGGTTTGAAGAGAGACAAGTGAAAGCAGAAACTAAACTACAGTCAGGGTTTCTCAGTAAGTCCCCACTCAAGCTTTATACACCGTCATAAACTCCTTGCCTGGCTCTTCTTTTCATCCATTATCTTACCCATACTTTCCTAACCTTCAAACGACGGTGGCGGCGATGCCTCATCAGCAAAACAAGTAGAAGCATTTCCTCCAGATCCAGCTCAGTCTCGTTTATTTTTCTGACATGCAGACAGGAGGCTGCCATCTTGGAATCATGTGAGGGGAGAACGCGCTGTGATTGGCCACTTGGAAGATTTCAGCTCAGCAGACAGCTTGCGTAAGGCGCACACGGTGAGTTTCTGCCCCCCGTAGGGCGAAAAATATCAAACCAGTTTTGATTTTTCCAAGTTAATGAAACCTACCCAGGTCAGTGTCAATCATAACGGGGAGACCTACAGTAAACGGGCGTAGCGTATAAGTGATACCCGATGTTTGAAAGCTACTCAGGGGGGGCACTTTACGGAGGAAACAGGGTAAAATGGGACCAGACGAATGTAGGCAGAGCCTGGGCGTGTCCCCTCATCACCAGCTTAAACAAAGTCCTGGGTAGATCCTGAGCTGGGCTAGGGATTTTCGAACCTTTAACTCATTCACTGCCATTGACGACTATAGTCGTCATTTGCCATTTTTTTACGGGGTGGGTGTCGGAGCGAGCCCCCGCACCGTGAGAACAAACATCATGTTTCTAGAGCGGATCTTCATCCGTGTATGTCACACATCACGTGACCAGGAAGCAGAAAATCAATGGATTACGAGTTTGTTTTAGGACGCTGCTGTGAAAAAAACGATGCGCCAAACCGGAAATGCTTCTGCAGCGGCGCTTGGGCACCAGATTGTGAAAGAACAGATAACGCTAGAAATACGGTGATTGTTCCTGATGTAAGAAGTGAGTCTACTCTTTCTTTTGGTAGTTTTGGCGTTTTACATGATCATAGAGCACAATGTTCTGTGACTCTTCAAAAAACAGTAAAAACAGTCAAAAACGCTGGCAGTCAGGGGCTTTCTGATCAGAAAACGGCTGGCAGTGAATGAGTTAAAGACGGAGAGCTGGTCTCGAGTAATTTTCGGTTCTGAACCGGAGAGGTCTCGAGCGCGATTCAACACCACTCAAGCTGTCTTTATTCAACAACAAGGAAAATGTTGGTTTAGATTCTAGGTCGTCTAAGCTTTAGGTTAGACTTGTTTTGAACAGAAAATACTTTCAGTTAGTAATATGTAGGGCAGAGGTCACGCTAGACATTTTTGTTTTCTGTCATTTTGACTGACGGTAAAAAACCGGTCATGGAAATTTTTAAAAAAAATAATATTAAATTACTATTCACTACTATTTAATTTCTATTTATTTGTAATTAATATTTATTTAAAATAAGCTAAATAGAGATCCCCAGTAACATTTAAAGATTATAATTATACAATTTCACTTAAAGTAGGCACAATACACCTGATGTGGCCCAAACGTTGCTTCTGCTCCGCGTAAACCTGAACTGGTCACCTGCTTGTGCGTAATCAAATAAATCAGGGAACATTTCTCCTAATTAAATTATCAGAAGTCAGCAAGACTCTCAGAAAGAAGGGTTTCTAGATGAGGAAAGCACTCGACATGCACTCCATGTGCTCCAGTGGTTCTGCTGCACTGGTCTGTGTCCAGTAGTAGTCACAGATGCGCTCCAGAGCCGATCCTGTCCACAGCTCTTCAGCGTGCTGTCCGCTCCCGGATAGTGGAATGCATTGAGAATGGTGTCCAAGTGTGAGATAATGCTCAGATACTCTGATGGGAAAGTTTTCTTGACTGATTTTGTTACCTAACTTTTAAAATGTCTTTAGATTTTTCCATCACTGTTAAAAAGAAACTGGTCAAATACGGAAAATATCTGGTTAGCCCTGGTGTAGGGTGAGGATGCATGTGGGAAGGCTCTGCATTGTTCTCACTAGTGATGTGCGAGTCATGAACAAATCGTTCAATACTCAAGAATCACTTTACTGACCCGTGAATCATGATTCAAAATGTGCTGGTGAAGGTTCTCAGTCATCCACGTCATGGTAATCCAAAGGTGTTTGAATGAAGGCAACTGGGCTTCTTTGGTTTCTTGAAGACTTTATGCTTCTCATCTGAAGAGCTTTGTTAATTCTGATTGGAATATGGCAGAGTTACAGTTTTTACAGACGCTATGACACATTTCTCAATACTTAGGTCACTTTTGCAAAACTCTTCACACAGTGAGCACAACAGAAGTCTATGTGGGCTAAACTGAAGATCAATTATCATTGTTTTGACACAAAATGCATTCAATGACTACATCTCTCAAATTTCATGAATTCTTTTCTCACTCAGACACAACAACTGCCAAAACTCTTTGTACGAACAGGACATTTTGCACGTGCTTACATACTGTTTACAAAACTGTTAAACTTATGTTCAAAACAATAACATGATGCAAAACTGAATAAGACAGCAACATTCAACAGCAATATGTTATTGTAACATATTTTAAATCTAAAAGTGCAGTTTCACCAGCCACAGCTGATTCTCATAGATGAACATCTGCAGGTGTTACTCTTTCAATTTCATTACAAAAGTAGACAACTGCTGAATAGGTTTGTATTGTGATGTAAACATGGACCCAGCCAGAAACAGAGAAGTGGCTGAAAGAGAAAGAAGAGAGGCTGGAGAGGGCGAGGAATACGTATGCATGGTGGAAGAAGAATAAGAGGAAGATCAAGAGCTGTAGTCTCAGATGAGATCAGAGCTACTGTAAGTGATCATGTAGTACATCATGGTCTCTCAATGAGAGAGGCTGGTCAGAGAGTGCAGCCAAATCTGCAACGCTCTACAGTGGCATCTATTGTTAGAGTTGTCCAGCAAACCAACAGGTAACTTGTATTCTTGTATTTTGGAATTACGTAGTACAAAAATAAATAAATAAATAAACAACATAAACATCGACGAATTCTGCATCATGTCTGATTCATTCCAGTAACATCTGTTGCAGTTACAAACAGAGATGTGTCTTTGTTTAACACAAGAAAACACTGTAATGCTACATTTTGTTAGTGTTTTTTAGGTCATTGTTTTGTGGGTGACAAAGTGTGTTTGTCGGCTGTCAACCTTTGCTAGTGTTCTGTAAGAATGAGTTGATTTGAGACCTGAATGAAGTGTTTTGTAGTTGTAGTGCATTTTGAATGTGAAATGAACTGCTTTGCCAAGCTGAAAGTCAGTTAGGAGAACTGTGTGAAGAGTTTTGCAAAAGTAACCTAAGTATTGAGAAATGTGTCCTAGCATCTGTAAAAACCTGTAAACTTATAAACTGTAAACTGTGTTTTAAACCTAATTTCAAAACAGTTTCAATCCAGGTCACACCCTCCTGCATCTAATCAAATCAACAATTCTAGCACAATAGAGCCTAACATATTCAACACTCCTCATGGGGTAGGAAGGAGGGTATTCATAGGTAGTTTCAGCTTGTTAGGTAACAACAGACAGCTACAGTTTATAAGCTTGACATATTCCGGTCCAAACCAAAGAAACCAAAGAAGTCCAGTTGCCTTCATTCGAACATCTTTGGATCACGATTCCCAATCTCAACTGACTCATTCACTGACTCATCCCTGTTACTGTTAGCAAACTAATTTCTTTAGTAGAAATATATTTAGTGTACTAAAAAAATTGTGGAAAGAACAACAGCCAGTTTCTTAACAAAAACATTTCCTTACTTGCTCTGGGCTGGAAGAAAAAACGCTAAGTACAAAGCTCACATCACGAGAATAGCTCATTAGTTCCCAGTAGCATCAGCATGTTTAGGTAGTTTTCGAAAGGCACTACTCAGAGTAACTCGAACTAGTGCAGCTCAGCCTGACCACATTTTCCAAGAGCACGGTTCGCTATTTTCCCTCTACTTTTCCCCAATTTTTAGTCCCTGCTCCGTTGAGGTTACTGGCAAGGCTGAGTCGGGCCAGCATCGTGACTGTGGCCGCTGTCTGGCTAGGGGGCGGAGTCAATGGTTGCTCCGGAGTTTTCTGCCTCCTGCTTCACTGCCTGCAGCCATTTCCTGGTTCATTAGTCACTCACCCTCTCCCAGGGCTGGTCTAGGACAAAAAAATCCGCCCGGGCACTTTGAGACTGGTCCACCAGCTATTGAAGGAAAATCAATGAAGTCTATTTATTTACACCAGTTCTCTAACCCTGGTCTTTGATATTCCATATCCACCATGTTTTAGTTGTTTCCCAGCTCCAGCACAAAAAACGGGATGATTTTACTGCTTAACACAATGCAACAAACATCAACAAACCAAGAAAAAAAAACTGTAAAGCAACATATACAATTTTTCAGAAAACTAAGTTGCCATATGTTAGTGATTTTTACTGCTTTGATGAAATAATGTCCTGGGAA
The DNA here is from genome assembly GCA_006937985.1 of Aphyosemion australe. Classification (NCBI taxonomy): domain Eukaryota; kingdom Metazoa; phylum Chordata; class Actinopteri; order Cyprinodontiformes; family Nothobranchiidae; genus Aphyosemion; species Aphyosemion australe. The sequence continues at coordinate 35,087 of SSNS01000707.1, read as the reverse complement.
AGAACCGTAACTTCTTGTTTTTCAGTTGCAACCTGCTTATCTCATAGCCCTCCCATCCAGCTGATGAGAGGAGAACATTCTTGGCAAATTACACCGAGAATAACAGAAAATGTCTCATCATAGTAAAACTATTTCTTCAAGCCTAGCAACAGAATGTTATTGGCTAGAGCAGATTACTTCATGTCTAGCTGATTGGTTACTCTTTGTTCATTGAGTTTAATAAAAAGACACAGAGGACAGTCTGAGAGTTCAGAGCTGGGTCGGTATACGTCTTACCAGCACTCAAATTCTCCCACTCTCCTCTGCGCAGAGATAATTTTACTCACTTCTCCTGTCTCTTCATTCGGTTCATTTACAGGTTCAATAAATACCCAACACCATATATGCCCTAAAGATCAGGGGCAGTGTTGCCAATTCAGCGATTTCGTCGCTGTTTCTAATGACTTTTCGAACCCCTCAATGATTTTTTATTCCAAACAGCGCCTAGCGACAAACCTAGCGGCTTTTCTGAGGACCCTTTACTACTTTCTGTAGAATCTTCTTGTACAGTCATGGCCAAAAGTTTTGAGAATGACACAAATATTAGTTTTCACAAGGTTTGCTGCTAAACCGCTTTTAGATCTTTGTTTCAGTTGTTTCTGTGATGGATTGAAATATAATTACAAGCACTTCATATGTTTCAAAGGCTTTTATCAACAATTACATGACATTTATGCAAAGAGCCAATATTTGCAGTGTTGGCCCTACATTTTCTTTGAGCTGATTTTGCTTCACTTTGGAGTCGCTCAACTGCGTTCGCCCGAAAAACTCCACTAGCTTCGGTTTTGCATGTAGCTAATGTCCTACTGATCTCCCCCAAGGCAAAGTAGAGCGTGAGCTCACGTAAATAACCAGGGCACCCGGCTCCGATTGCAGCAGTCTGCGGCTCTGCTTGTATTGTTAGTCAATTTTAGAACTCCACAGGCGACCAGCACTACTACAGCCTCGCACGAAAGCCAGGCAGCCGTGCGGGTCGCTGTCCCAGAGCTCCGTTTTAGCTCAGTTTAGCTAGTAGCTACATTGGTTCGTTAGCTCCCACCCTCACTGCCCCACCCTCAGCTCCACCTCTTTTCCCATTTATGGATTGTCTGGGCGTGACAAGATGTGTGACACGGCCAAAATGAAGGCGATGGGAACCTCATTTTCAGGCATTATGTATATTACACCTTTTGCCTGTTGCTTGAACACATTTTGCAAACCTTTGCTCATTGGGCCAAAAGTAAACATGATACAACACTGGGAAATATACCATTCACATCTGTGTCAAATTGAAACTCTACTATCAAAACCCTTTGTCAAAATGTAACTCTGATGACAAAATGACACATACCCACTCAGATCGGGGGGACACACTAGTCTACTTTATATAAAACACTGCAGTCTTAGATTTTTACTGTTTATTCAGAAGGCACATTTTCAAACAAACAAAAGAGCAATTAGGCCTATTTGATATTGTACTTTCAGTAACATGAATTCAGATAAAGAAAAAATAATAAAACACTACTGAAAACCATGGCTATTGTGCACACGTGCATACAAAGCAGATGCCAGATTTTGCTCACTCCCACCCCTGCTCCGGGATACCCCCTGTTGGGAGAATCTGCGCACCGTGGTCCCTGGTTTTTTAAACATGCTGTGACTGAGACAAGTTTGGACCTTTCTGTGGCTAACATTACCTGAGTTCTAAGGTAAGACATTCATGTTGTCTTGGTAACACTAAAGGAAAGATAGATGTACCTTTAAGCCTCGCTGAAACGTGGAAATGGAGAGCAGAGCGAGATCTTGCTGCTCTTCGGCGTAACGCACCAAGTAAACATAAACCAGCTTCTTCACCTGGAATTAGGAGCAAAGAAACATAGGAAACAAGTTTAAAGATCAGGGTTGAAGACATACCTGCAAACTCGGAGGTGTGAAAAAGGTGACAACCCCCGACCCCCCCCCCCCCCCCCCCCCCCCCCCCCCCCCCCCCCGAACAAGGTCCTCGTGTGGCAGAGTGTCATCAGTGGGTTTTGTAGGGACCTCTGACACTTACATACTATTTATTGCTATAATAATCTGTTGGAATACTTACAAAAAATCATCAATATTATTTTTTGGCACAATGCAAACCATTTCCCACCATCAGGTTTAGACAGTCAGAAAAAAATATGCCTAACAAAAATTATTAGGATCGTCATATAATTAAGAATTATTGTGAGACTAACTCACAAAACACCAAACATGAAAACATCTGAAAATATTTCAGAATACTGTAATCATCCTTAGGTTATTGCTGTGTTCACTGCCGCTCGCAGCAATTTCCTAATGTTGTGATTTCTCGCACATATGGCCATAAAACCCTTCTGAATGTCTGATGAGTTGGTTCTGATAAAATGTTTAGAAAGAATTGAAGCTGCAGGGAGATGCAGCTTTATCTCAGCTGTTTGCTTGAATACTTTAATAAACCACTAAGGGCAAAATGTTACACCTCTGCTTTAGTGCTGCAGAAATGTTACAGTATTATGAAATTATCACATCTCGTGTTTGTACTCCAGCTTCCTTAAATCTTCAGGTGCCCATATCAATAACTGAGTCAGGCTGTAGCATGCTGGTGGCCATTTCTCACCAGAAAAAGTATTTATGTTAATAATAGGTTTTAACGGAGTTAAATACTGGTGGTGGTTATGTTCAACTCTGAACTCGACTTCAAAAAAAAAAATATACAAAAACACGAGCCTCAGGGAAAAATCTCTAAAGGCTGAAAGGAGGTAAATCTGCTAAATTTCTTGACAGAAAACCGTGTTATTTAGTGGTGAATTTGTTTCATTTGACAAACTTTAAGCTCAAAGCCGCTGCGAAGGTGAAACAATGGTGGTGGTCATTACTGTGAGCGCCGTGCGGGAGCGGTGCTGCCAAAGCGTCTTTTTCCGTGACTGTGATTGGTCAAATGACGACACGTGACTGACACGCTAAAACAAAGATCGTTTGTGAACAAGATGAATCCCCTCCTCCCCTGATTGATTCTCATACACAGCAAATCCAGCATGCTCAAATTAACACCGTCAGAGTTGATTTCAACACTTTTAAAGTGTCTATATGGGTCCACACCAGAAAGAGTTAATTTAACTCTTTTTGGAGAGTTGGTACTTTAACTCTGATTTAGTGTCAAAAACCAACTCTTGTGGAGTTGACAATTTAACACTGGTGTTGGAGTTAATATAGTAACTCTTAACACTGGAGTTGACAATTTAACACTGGTGTTGGAGTTAATATAGTAACTCTTAACACTGGAGTTGACAATTTAACACTGGTGTTGGAGTTAATATAGTAACTCTTAACACTGGAGTTGACAATTTAACACTGGTGGTGGAGTTAATATAGTAACTCTTAACACTGGAGTTGACAATTTAACACTGGTGGTGGAGTTAATATAGTAACTCTTAACACTGGAGTTGACAATTTAACACTGGTGTTGGAGTTAATATAGTAACTCTTAACACTGGAGTTGACAATTTAACACTGGTGTTGGAGTTAATATAGTAACTCTTAACTCTGGAGTTACATTTTTAACTCCAGAAGAGTTGGTTTTTGACACTAAATCAGAGTTAAAGTACCAACTCTCCAAAAAGAGTTAAATTAACTCCTACTGGTGTGGACCCATATAGATACTTTAGAAGTGTTGAAATCAACTCTGACAGTGTTAATTTGAGCATGTTGTTGTGTAACAGCCACACTGAAAAACACCAGCTAACTCATGCTCTGTACCCCTCATGACTGTGGACAGCCAGTGAGAGGAACACAAGGAGCAGAGTCCTGAGCATTTAGTGTGAACCATGCTCCACTTCTTTATTGTGACAGTGGAACGGCACAGGAGTGCCATTCCTGTGACCAGCCTCCTTACTTATGGTGCCAACATGACACAACATGTAACACCACATTTGCAACAGTGAACAAAGTAGTAACTAAGAACAACACAACCCCCCATAAAACATGCATAAACACCCAAAAATAGAACAAATTACCTAAAAACATGACTCCCACAATGCACCTGGCCCACTGCAGCTCTCTGCAGCCAATCAGTCACTACCAGTCCAACTTTTGAATAAAGGGGTGGAGTCTGTGAATTAACTCTGCAGGTGTTATAGCCACTGTGGGAGTTCAGAGTTAGCTTTTCAGGAGTTATTTTGTCCAAAATGACTCCTACAGAGTTGATTAGGAAACATTCCTTTTTAACACTTGGGTTTGACTCTCATGGCAGTATTACATATCAACTATGTAACTCTTTTAGTGTTAAATGAACCATTTTTAGTGTTACATTAACTATTCTTAGTGATAAATTGGACCAACACCCAAAAAATAACACTTTTAAATTTGCTGTGTAGTGACTGCTGAAACCTCATAGACATAATAATTGATGTCTATGTGAAACCCGACAGGTGACCCCCCCAGCTGATGTAAAACAAAAAATAATCACAGGAAATTTTAAAGTGAATAAACCAAGAGACTGTAAAATTGTGTGTGTGTGTGTGTGTGTGTGTGTGTGTGTGTGTACTTGTCTATACATCAAAGTGATGACCAATGACAAAATTTTCACATGTACCTGTAATTATGAACAATTCTGAAAGGGTGAGTGATGGAGCCTCTCCTCTGTGTCCCATATGGGTGACCGAGATTGCAATTATGGCATCTTGGTGTTATGACTGCACTGCGCTGAAATACAACAAGACAGTGAAAGGAGTGCTCCAAGCCTGGCGTGAAAAACACACCAGGGATGAAAGTTGCACATGGTGTGGTTTGCAGTGTAGGACTAGGAGAAGGCCTTTTTAAAGGCCAAGGTCAAAGACAAATGATTGTCCAGCGAAGGTCATCTCGCTGGAATACCAGTCTGAAGCTACATCAAGACAAGATTTTCCGTGTTTACGTCAACAGCTGAGATTTAGACTAAACAAGGTGGAGCCTCCAGCTTGTTTATCAGAATCTGCAGATGCTCTGTTCTCAGTCCACAGAACTTTCATCTCCTAGCTATAATAAGAATCTTATGTTGCCTCATAAAATGATTCCTTCCACTTACAGGTTGAAGACGAAACATTCTAAGTGATTTAATGCCTTAACTGTGTTACAGTAATCTTTACATCAATGAATCAACATTTTCGTTTATTCCTATATCAGACCTGAAACACCACAAGTGATTCTATCTACTTGATGAATGATAATGGTTTATTATTTGTATATTAATAAATGAATGTTGAACCTATTTTCTTAACAGATGAAGAGAAATAATTCTTTCTTAAGTGTCTGAGGAATGTGAAGCCTGAGGGAGTTTGGTAAACGCCCAGTGGCACACGTCAAATTCTGATTTGCCAACATTTGTAAACAACTAATGGTAAAAAGAGCTGATACTTCCAGTTCTTCCTGAAGTTCCTGCAGAACCAAAGACTTAAGCTAAAATTCATCCTACTGGAAGTCAAGCCAGACTTTTGGTGGAATACTTTTAGTGAAATAAGAGCCATCCTTTTTTTTTTTGAACAAACAATTCAACCGGCAAAACTCATCAGCCAAAAAACCGATAGCCTGCAAGCCCTAGAGATTATCTCTTGACCAACTGAGGGGAGTCAGAGTCAGCCACAAACTCTAACATCCAGAAGTAATGCCTCGGGACGAGGACTTTCACCCGCTGGATCTCAGAGAAACCTCTACACCTGGGTTTATAGCTTTTGCTCTGGCATCGGTACTTACTTCGACACCCAGACATCACAACCTTCCTAAGATTCCTAATAGAGGTTTGTTAATAACAGCTAATATCATTTTCCGTCATTTGTAATTGTAGCGTGTGACAAGGCCTTTTTAATAGGTAAAAGGTCAAAGACAGAGGACTGTCCAGCAGGTCATCTTGCTGGAATACCAGATTGCATTATCAGTGTTTATCATTCCAACAGCCTCGCCATCTGAGACAAGACTGCTCCTACAATTTGTTTACACGTGCCTGCAAGAGCTCAAGGCTGCAGTCCACTTGGAGCCGAACTTTTATCTCATCAACTTTACAGTTTTTTTCGATTGCTAAAACTCAAAAAGCAAAATTGAGGCACAATTTTCACAACCTCTACTTCTGTTCCCAATCGCTTGACTTAATTTATCACTACTCAAGATATCCTTATCAAATTAGAACTCTGATTTTCCTCCTTTACACTCTGATGTCAATTTCACATTACCTTGATGTCAAAACACAGCACACAATTATCAGGTTTACACACACTTCTCACATAAATCCTCAAAGCTTCAATCAACAACACACAAATATTTAAATCTCTAAACTTTCAGGTCTGCAATCACGGACTGCAGCATAAAAGGAGGCTTGACGCTCTGTTGTGTTTGATGAGCAATGGAGAACAGAGACAACAGACAACAGAGAAAGAGAGGGGTACGTATGGGAGTAGGAGGAGGAGGAGAAAGAGGAGGAGGAGGACGGGGAAGTGGAGAAGGAGGAGGAGAAAGAGGAGGAGGACGGGGAAGGGGAGGAGGAGCCATGGAGGAGGCTTGTGGAGATGTGGTATTGGGGCCTGTCAGGGCTTCATGAGGCACTCGAGGTGGTACTTCCAGCGCTGTTTGGACCAGGAGGACATGGCCTGTGATGTTGACGAGGCCCTCTGGCCAGACAGAGACCGGAGGCATGATGCCCCATGAAAATGCTCGAATGAGTGGTGGGGGGTGGGGATGTTAAAAATAAAGTGTTTTGTCTCTAAATGTGTGTGTGTGTAATGTTTGTCTATGAGAGAAGTGGGCATTGTAATAGATTCAGTGTGTTGCATTTCTCTAATTGTGTTTTCAGTTTTGCTCTTCAGTGTTCTATCCATGCGTGGTAGTGTTCTGCCAAATGCTACTTGTGTTTATTCAGTGAATGGTATATGTGTGTCATGTGAAAATATGGCTGTGTTTACCAAATGAAAACACTTGTTCAATTTTGTTAACATGTTACGAGATTTGATGGCATAAACAGAATAATTTTGTCTCATAACATTATTCAGTGTTCGTACGGGTGCTTGAAATCCTTGAAAGTGCTTGAATTTCAATAACGTGATTTAAAGTTAAGGAAAATGCTTGATTTCTGTATTGAGTCCTGGAAAATGCTTGAAAAACAAACTGCACAATTTTGTTTATAAGATCACCCAAGTTATTTTGATGAAAAAACTCAATTTGTTATTTTTGCTAACGTTAAAAACTAGAGAGCGATTATTTCGCCTTTAGTAAAGACGGCTGCGGCTGCTCTGAGAGGGTCCGCTCCTTTCTGTCACACCGGTCTGTTAGCAGCAGGCTCCTACTACTATAGAGACCAGCCGCTGGACCAGCGGTGTACGCTGGCTTCGCTATGAAGCAGACCTACTTTACCGATGAGACTTTTATGCTAGTAATCGCGTGTGTGAGAGCTCTGCTTTGGGTCTGGGATCCAGCAGGTCCTTCTGTGATAATTAGTTATGAAATCAAGACTGGAGTAGAGCAGGGAACCGAAAAAAACGGTAAGAAATATCTTTTTCAGTGCTAAAAAGTCTGTTAAGAGCCACAAAGCCCCGTTCCTCCCGCTGCTGCAGGTCACGTCAGACGTCGGCTACTCTCATTCACATACAACGCACCTCCGAGTTCACAAACTAATAAAATACCGAAAAAAAACAAAGTTTTGACTTCATCTGGGGAAAGTAAACAGCAGCAGAGCTAACTGTAACACTTGTGTTCAGGTTTGTCACTAAACATGTAAATACCAGTAATTTAATGAAGCATGTCGTCGTTCATGGCATCTATTTGTGAGCAGAAGCATGGACCGTGTTGTTTGGCTGCGAAAGCAGACCCGAGTTCACATGGCAAGCCATTTTATCATTTAATCAACAGCTAGTAATTCCTATTTTACATAGCGACAATATAATTAATCCTAGTCCAGATCATATTCTTACTAGTCACAATTGAAACTAAATATATCAACAGGTATTTTTACTAGCAGAAATACAATCCCTAAAACCTATTTGTTCATCAAGTATAATTAATTATTTTAATCAATTAATGGGTCTGCAGATGGAGGGAGGGTTGTGATCAGATATTTCACTAATGGGTGGTAATAGTCAGAAATTTAGCAGGAGCAGGATTTAAAACATAGCTTCTATAAGAGCTGCAAAAGTAGGAGCAAAACTTGACCTTAGACACATTTCAAAATGTAAAATGTTATGTTTTTATTTACTTTGTCCCTGCTTTGTGGAATATTACAAGATAATATTTATAATTATGTTCTGATCACATTTTTTTGCCCCCGATCCGTGTCATAGGATTTCGATACCAAGTCCCAATCCAACACCTCAGCAATGCATTCAGTTAATAAGAAGAAAGTAGAAAACATCCAAGTTGTCCTTTCAGATTTATTTATTTGTAACTTGGAATATAATAGAATACTTTATTTGTCTGAAACCAAACAGTAACAGAAATTTGTCTTTTAACAGGCCTCAACTTCCTGTTTTCATGTCATTTCCTCAGATTAGCTGCCAAAAACCATCACTCTGTCAGGAAGAACATTGATAAGAAATGTGTTAAAAATAGGAATATGTTTGATAAAAGCCTCGTTGCTCATAATTCAAATTGTTTAAATAGTATGTGGCTGTGTTTTGCGATAAGCATTACTGCACCCATGTTGAGGCTCGCTCTTCCCTGCACAACACGGCTCATACCGTGGCTCTAGGAGACTGCAAAAACCAACGTTTGCAACCAGAGAGTCATACAGTGTGACTGGCTATCTTGGCTGTGTTTTTGCTGTCAGTAGACAGTTTCTCTTTGTCTTTTAGTGTATCTTGAGTGTCAGATGGCTGTGTTTTTTTGTCCGAGTTGCTGCTGTGAACTGGGAGAGCAGGGTGTTTGGTTTTAAAGTAACAGACTAGAACTAAAAGCAGACAGGTCCATCCATCCATTTTCTCCCGCTTATCCGGAGTCGGGTCACGGGGGCAGCAGCCTAAGGAGGGTAGCCCAGACCTCCCTCTCCCCAGCCACTTGGGCCAGCTCCTCCGGGGGAATCCCAAGGCGTTCCCAGGCCAGCCCTAGAGACATAATCTCTCCAGCGTGTCCTGGGTCTTCCTTTGGGTCTCCTCCCAGTTGGACGTGCCCGGAAAACCTCACCAGGGAGGCGTCCAGGAGGCATCCTAATCAGATGCCCGAGCCACCTCAAATGGCTCCTCTCCATGTGGAGGAGCAGCGGGTCTACTCCGAGCCCCTCCCGGATGGCCGAGCTTCTCACCCTATCTCTAAGGGAGAGTCCAGCCACCCTGCGAAGAAAACTAATTTCGGCCGCTTGTATCCACGATCTCGTTCTTTCGGTCACTACCCAAAGCTCGTGACCATAGGTGAGGGTAGGAACGTAGATCGACCGGTAAATTGAGAGCTTCGCCTTTCGGCTCAGCTCTCTCTTCACCACGACAGACCGGTACAACGCCCCCATCACTGCAGACGCAGCACCAATCCGCCTATCGATCTCACGCGCCACCCTTCCCTCACTCGTGAACAAGACCCCGAGATACTTAAACTCCTCCACTTGGGGCAGGACCTCGTCCCTGACCTGGGGAAGGCATTCTACCCTTTTCCGACTCAAGACCATGGTCTCGGATTTAGAGGAGCTGATTCTCATCCCAGCTGCTTCACACCCGGCTGCGAACTGCTCCAGCGAAAGCCGGAGATCACGTTCTGACGAAGCCAACAGGACCACATCATCTGCAAAAAGCAGAGACCTGATCCTTATGCCACCAAAACGGATCCCCTCACCACCTTGGCTGCACCTAGAAATCCTGTCCATAAAACTTATGAACAGAATCGGTGACAAAGGGCAGCCTTGGCGGAGTCCAACTCTCACCGGAAACGAGCCCGACTTACTGCTGGCAATGCGGACCAAGCTCTGACACTGGTCGTACAGGGACCTAACAGCCCGTATCAAGGAGCCTGGTACCCCATACTCCCAGAGTACCCCCCCACAGGGCCCCCCGAGGGACACGGTCGAACGCCTTCTCCAAATCCACAAAACACATGTAGATTGGTTGGGCGAACTCCCATGCACCCTCCAGGACCCCCCTAAGGGTATAGAGCTGGTCCAGTGTTCCACGGCCAGGACGAAAACCGCATTGCTCCTCCTGGATCCGAGGTTCGACTATCCGACGGACCCTCCTCTCCAGAACCCCTGAATAG
>SSNS01000707.1:7043-19549 GCA_006937985.1 Aphyosemion australe | reverse complement strand
TCAACAGCTAGTAATTCCTATTTTACATAGCGACAATATAATTAATCCTAGTCCAGATCATATTCTTACTAGTCACAATTGAAACTAAATATATCAACAGGTATTTTTACTAGCAGAAATACAATCCCTAAAACCTATTTGTTCATCAAGTATAATTAATTATTTTAATCAATTAATGGGTCTGCAGATGGAGGGAGGGTTGTGATCAGATATTTCACTAATGGGTGGTAATAGTCAGAAATTTAGCAGGAGCAGGATTTAAAACATAGCTTCTATAAGAGCTGCAAAAGTAGGAGCAAAACTTGACCTTAGACACATTTCAAAATGTAAAATGTTATGTTTTTATTTACTTTGTCCCTGCTTTGTGGAATATTACAAGATAATATTTATAATTATGTTCTGATCACATTTTTTTGCCCCCGATCCGTGTCATAGGATTTCGATACCAAGTCCCAATCCAACACCTCAGCAATGCATTCAGTTAATAAGAAGAAAGTAGAAAACATCCAAGTTGTCCTTTCAGATTTATTTATTTGTAACTTGGAATATAATAGAATACTTTATTTGTCTGAAACCAAACAGTAACAGAAATTTGTCTTTTAACAGGCCTCAACTTCCTGTTTTCATGTCATTTCCTCAGATTAGCTGCCAAAAACCATCACTCTGTCAGGAAGAACATTGATAAGAAATGTGTTAAAAATAGGAATATGTTTGATAAAAGCCTCGTTGCTCATAATTCAAATTGTTTAAATAGTATGTGGCTGTGTTTTGCGATAAGCATTACTGCACCCATGTTGAGGCTCGCTCTTCCCTGCACAACACGGCTCATACCGTGGCTCTAGGAGACTGCAAAAACCAACGTTTGCAACCAGAGAGTCATACAGTGTGACTGGCTATCTTGGCTGTGTTTTTGCTGTCAGTAGACAGTTTCTCTTTGTCTTTTAGTGTATCTTGAGTGTCAGATGGCTGTGTTTTTTTGTCCGAGTTGCTGCTGTGAACTGGGAGAGCAGGGTGTTTGGTTTTAAAGTAACAGACTAGAACTAAAAGCAGACAGGTCCATCCATCCATTTTCTCCCGCTTATCCGGAGTCGGGTCACGGGGGCAGCAGCCTAAGGAGGGTAGCCCAGACCTCCCTCTCCCCAGCCACTTGGGCCAGCTCCTCCGGGGGAATCCCAAGGCGTTCCCAGGCCAGCCCTAGAGACATAATCTCTCCAGCGTGTCCTGGGTCTTCCTTTGGGTCTCCTCCCAGTTGGACGTGCCCGGAAAACCTCACCAGGGAGGCGTCCAGGAGGCATCCTAATCAGATGCCCGAGCCACCTCAAATGGCTCCTCTCCATGTGGAGGAGCAGCGGGTCTACTCCGAGCCCCTCCCGGATGGCCGAGCTTCTCACCCTATCTCTAAGGGAGAGTCCAGCCACCCTGCGAAGAAAACTAATTTCGGCCGCTTGTATCCACGATCTCGTTCTTTCGGTCACTACCCAAAGCTCGTGACCATAGGTGAGGGTAGGAACGTAGATCGACCGGTAAATTGAGAGCTTCGCCTTTCGGCTCAGCTCTCTCTTCACCACGACAGACCGGTACAACGCCCCCATCACTGCAGACGCAGCACCAATCCGCCTATCGATCTCACGCGCCACCCTTCCCTCACTCGTGAACAAGACCCCGAGATACTTAAACTCCTCCACTTGGGGCAGGACCTCGTCCCTGACCTGGGGAAGGCATTCTACCCTTTTCCGACTCAAGACCATGGTCTCGGATTTAGAGGAGCTGATTCTCATCCCAGCTGCTTCACACCCGGCTGCGAACTGCTCCAGCGAAAGCCGGAGATCACGTTCTGACGAAGCCAACAGGACCACATCATCTGCAAAAAGCAGAGACCTGATCCTTATGCCACCAAAACGGATCCCCTCACCACCTTGGCTGCACCTAGAAATCCTGTCCATAAAACTTATGAACAGAATCGGTGACAAAGGGCAGCCTTGGCGGAGTCCAACTCTCACCGGAAACGAGCCCGACTTACTGCTGGCAATGCGGACCAAGCTCTGACACTGGTCGTACAGGGACCTAACAGCCCGTATCAAGGAGCCTGGTACCCCATACTCCCAGAGTACCCCCCCACAGGGCCCCCCGAGGGACACGGTCGAACGCCTTCTCCAAATCCACAAAACACATGTAGATTGGTTGGGCGAACTCCCATGCACCCTCCAGGACCCCCCTAAGGGTATAGAGCTGGTCCAGTGTTCCACGGCCAGGACGAAAACCGCATTGCTCCTCCTGGATCCGAGGTTCGACTATCCGACGGACCCTCCTCTCCAGAACCCCTGAATAGACCTTACCAGGGAAGCTCAGGAGTGTGATCCCCCTGTAGTTGGAACACACCCTGCGGTCCCCCTTTTTAAATAGGGGGACCACCACCCCGGTCTGCCAGTCCAGTGGAACTGCCCCCGATGTCCACGCGATATTGCAGAGCCGCATCAGCCAACACAGCCCCACAACATCCAGGGCCTTAAGGAAATCCGGGCGGATCTCATCCACCCCCGGAGCCTTTCCACTGAGGAGTTTTTTGACCACCTCAGTGACCTCGGCTCCAGAGATTGGAGAGCCCAACCCAAAGTCCCCAGACTCTGCTTCCACACTGGAAGACGTGCCAGTGGGATTGAGGAGGTCTTCGAAGTACTCGGCCCACCGATTCACAACGTCCCGAGTCGAGGTCAGCAGCACACCCTCCCCACAGTGTTGGTAGTGCACTGCTTTCCCCTCCTGAGGCGCCGGATGGTGGACCAGAATCTCCTCGAAGCCGTACAGAAGTCTTGTTCCATGGTCTCACCGAACTCCTCCCATGCCCGGGTTTTTGCCTCCGCGACCACCCGAGCCGCATTCCGCTTGGACTGCCGGTTCCTATCAGCTGCCTCCGGAGTCCCACAGGCCAAAAAGACCTGATAGGACTCTTTCTTCAGCTTGACAGCATCCCTAACCACTGGTGTCCACCAGCGGGTTCGGGGATTGCCGCCACGACAGGCACCGACCACCCTGCGGCCACAGCTGCGGTCAGCCGCCTCGACAATGGAGTCACGAAACATGGCCCATTTGGACTCAATGTCCCCTGACTCCCCCGGGACACGTTCGAAGTTCTGTCGGAGGTGGGAATTGAAGCTCCTTCTGACAGGAGACTCTGCCATACGTTCCCAAAAGCAGACAGGTTAAAATTAAAACTAAGTCATTGTCATTTTGTTTGAAAATTTCTATCTGAGGATGAATTAAGGTCACGCTAGTTGCTTTATAAGGTTATAGCTAATCTTTTTCACCTGATTCCAGTAATTTAAAATCACGTGATCAGGCCTGATTTTCGATCCTGTGATCAGATAAGATCATCTCTATTATATAACAGTAATAAATTCATATGATAGTGAGGTGAAACTGTCCTCTTGAGTCCTAATGTAGTGTTTCGCCTTTGCCGTGTGGTGCTTGAAAAGTTTGAAAATTTACCTTGAAAATGCTTGAAAAGTGCTTGAATTTGTCAGTGGAAAAAGTGTAAGAACCCTGATTATACCTTTCAATTACAGGATTGAAGAAAGAATGTTTTTCTAAATGATTTAATGCCTTAACGGCTTTTAAGTAATAGATAGATAGATAGATAGATAGATAGATAGATAGATAGATAGATAGATAGATAGATAGATAGATAGATAGATAGATAGATAGATAGATAGATAGATAGATAGATAGATAGATAGATCGATCAATCGATCGATCTTGTCATTGTACATTGCATACAACAAAATTTAGCAGCAAGGAGCGGTGCAAGATAAAAAAAAATTACCTTAATGAATCAACATATGAGTAATAATGGTTTATCATTAGTATATTTACATATCAATATCACTATATTAATAAATGAATAAGTTTAAGAAGAAATAAGTCTTTCCTAAGTGTCTGAAGAAAAGTTGTGTCTGAGGATTTTTGTAAATGCCCGTTTTGCACATGTCAAATTCCAGTGTTGGGCAAGTTACATCAAAACTGTAATGCATTATGTATTACTTGTTACTCACATTTTAAAGTAATTCGTTACATTATAATATTACTAATTTTAAAATGTAAGGCATTACATTACTTTTGCATTACTTTAAGTTACTTTTACCAAAATAATATGGATTTGGGAATCTAAATGTAGCTCATGATGCTCAAGTAGCTCATCACACATCCAGTGGAATGTGATGTGGTATCTGACTGGGCTAGGGGTTGTGGTTAAAACAGTCAGATATAATAACAGTTCTTTAGCTGTAAAGAGCATTTGACTACAATGTTCTTCATATCCTTATTCGTCACAAACTAACGGGCGTATGCCCATCTGGAGAATGTTCTATCTAACGTTAGATCAGCTGCAGGTTCACTCATCTCTGTTCTGTCTGACTACAGGAAGTAAAACATTTTGCGTGGATGTTTATCTTCTGCTGATCTTGTGTAGCCTAGAAATCTAGACACACCGAAGCATAAGCAAAAAGATTTTGCTCTGCAGGTCCTTCTGATCACCTCCAGGGCTGGAGGATGAGTGTCCCTGGGCATGAAAGTGTCCAAAGCTGGCCAGGACCCCCAGAAAACGAATTTGTATGAAAGAAATGCAACAAAAAATTGTACGCTTAACACGCTATTAACTGAGCGTGAAAACGGTGTGTGGAGGGAAGGGGGTGGCTCCACCACCCTGTATTTTGCCTTGGTCCCCAAATGCCTGGATACGGCCCTGGGTGTGGACTTGAGTTTTGAACGTGATCTGAATTTTATGAAATAAATAAATATTACATGCTTATAAATTATTGCTTTATATTGTTAAACATTTGTAGTGGGTAAAAATCTACCTAGTTTTTCCTTTTCAAGAACTTTATTTAGTTTTCTTGTTTTTTATTTGACTATTTTCCTGTCCTCTCTCTTATCTTGAATCTCCTCTCAATTCTCCAGAAAAACTGCTTCCTGGATTTCCTTCTTTTTCCACATAATGAGCTAGCCTACTTTTAAACTAAGCAGCTCTGGGATCTGCACCGCAAAAATAGCGAAATGTGCGCTGCACGCCGCAGGTGAGGTGATGTCACCTGGGCACTGATGAGCTCCACTGAGGCAGAGCGCGCCAGGCATGAGTAAAAGAGAAAGTGCCAGAAAGCGGACATGAACGATCGCGTGTTAAATGGTTTTTTTTTTGGGTTTTTTTTTGGTGGCGTGACTTTGAGAATGTTACTGAGGTTGCGGTGCGCGCAGCTGGAGCGCATCCGATCAGCGGTCTCTGTCCTCTCTGCTCAATAGACGTCCTGGTGCGCTGAGAGTTCATATAAATAATGTCATATCGAAACTGGACCTTTATTCAGGCTCCCCATAATTAGAACCCTGAAGAAACCCCACTAATTGATTCCTGGTTGAAAATGCGTTGTGATGCGCGCGTTACTGACATTGTACCGAGTAAAATATTACTGATTTTTTTTCTGTAATGCCTTACATTACCGCGTTACAGACAAAAGCAATGCATTACAGTAATTAATTACTTTTGTAACTCGTTACTCCCAACACTGTCAAATTCTGATTTGCCATAAGTTATAAACAACTAATGAAAAAGAACTGACACATACTATTCGGGTCAGTTCATGCAGAACCAAAGACAAGCTAAAATTCATCCTACTGAAAGTCAAACCAGACTTTTGGTGGAATATTTTAGTGAAATAAGAACCATCCTTTTTTGAATAAACAATTCAACTGGCAACCTCATCAGCCATGAAACCGATAGCTGGCAAGCCCTAGAGGTTATCTTTTGGCCACCTGAGGAGAGTCAGAGGGAGCTGCATCTGTGACATCCAGAAGTCAACACTTCGTGCCGAGGGACTTCTCCAGCTGGACCTATGGGAAATCTTTACACCAGGGTTGGTAGCCTTGCACTGGCGTCAGTGAACATAAACTGATAATTTGTTAAACCTAAACAACAGTAACAGCCAGCTTATTGATCACCCAGACATTACAACTTCCTGAGATTATTAATGAGGCTTTTAATAAAATCTAATATCATTTTACATCATTCATCATCCATGATTTCACTTGATATTACATTGAACCATCATTTGTACTCATTTTGTGGCGAATCATCATTAGGTGTAGAACATAGAAATAAATTGATTTTTATAAACTATCTTGTTGACTCTGCCTCACATCATATTATTCATGAAGTGTTGGGTCACTGATCTGCCTAAAAGAACCTGGATTGTAATCATCAACAACTATTAAATTATCAACAATAATGATAATTAATTTACTAAAAGTAACTACCCAAATTAACGTTACATAAGTGGCGAGCCAGCCAGGAGGCCATTCAAATCTAACATTTTATTAATTTTAATAAGGTTTAATATCTCTGTGCTGAGTTGAAACGGAAGGGGGCCTCCCTTGCCCCATCACCACTGAGCTGGATCATCACTAGTCTAATCAAGTCTGTTCTTGTTGAAGCTGTTTTTGTCTAATATGGTTGTTTGTTCACATAAGGGATTGAATGTGTGAATGTATATTTTATTCTTGTCTTGTACTTGTCTATGCTTGTTATTCAAAGCTAAACCATAGCTAAAAGCTAAAAGCAAACTTTGACCAGATTTGATCACTCTGTGTTTATTCCCAGCCGGTTTAAATTCCAGACAGTGTGAGCTTTAGAATACGGAGGGCGGCAATGACGTAATATTCCGTGTGCACGCATTTTACCGGCATAACGACGTGAGACTACGGGAAAGAGATAGGCAATATTCTATCAGCCGAGAGGCGAAAAAGCCGTAAGGCCTACCGAGCCTAACCTCGCTAACTAGTTAGCACTGCTAACGTCTTAGCACCGCGGAGATAAATGCGACTGATTTACAGTTCCAAACACCTTTACCTGCCAGCTCACTGCAGCGACTGGCTGCAAAAAACATTATAATCCCTTCGGATACAGTTCCGGCGACTCAAACCGCCGATAAAGTTACAGAAGAAGGAGAGACGTCTCAGTCCCAGTATGCAGATTCGGCCCTCCATGCCTTAGTTGAACTGGGCTCAGAGTTTGATCAGGAGTTGGCCCAGTCCACCCTGGCTGAACAAGAGAAACTGTTAGAGTCCTTGACCCATCATGTCTTTGAGGACATAGATCGGATGAAACCACCAGCCCATCTCGGTGCTTTAGGACGGTTCTCCATTCTCTTATCTCGTCTCTGCCAGAATGAGGTCGAGAACCACAGATGTGCCCAACAACAGCTGGAACAGCTGAATAAAGGAAAAGGTAACAGATATCACTCCTCCAGGAGGAGAATGATATGGCAGGGAGAAGAATCGGTAAGCTTACAGAGGAATTAACATTCTTTAAGACTAATCACGCTCAATGTGTGGTTAGGATTAACGAGCAGGAGGAGGAAATTCGTGCTCTGAAACAAAAACTGAAGGACGCTGAACAGCGAACCGCCTCTGTTCCAACATTTCAGGCACCGCAGCAGCCCGAGGCTGGACCCAGTCCTGTGGTTTGGATCAACACCCTGGAGCCACAGTCCAGGATAAGATCTTCCTGATTAAACTCACCTCCAACAGCACTGTGGGCGAGTTTATTGTTTGGCAGCAGGATGAAATCAAAAATGACAACACCCGCCTGCAGACAGCTCTAGAGGACAAATTTGCTGGCACTGCTAAAGCATCTGGCCTGAAATTAGCTATGTGCATTAAACAAAGTCTGTCTGAAAACCCCCAGGCATTCTTCCTCCAGCTTTTCTAAGCTTATTTCAGTTCCCGACATTAACCAAATATGGAGGAAGACAGAGACTTTAAAAAACTGTTCATTGAGAATTTGCATAATCAGGACAGTCAATCTATGGGTACTGTAAAATGACCGGTACTGTGTTCAGGAGGTCAAAACCCACCACAGTTAAGTCCTCCAACAACACTTCCGTGGGAACTGCATCCCCCACGCTGCAACTTGAAGGTGCACCTGAGCCGGTAACTCATAACGGTAACAACTGTTCACCTCGACGCATTCGGCCAGGAGCAAACTTGCAGTTCCAGAAATCTAATAAGCCATCTAAGCCTCAAGGCTTCCCCCATAATAAATCCCAAGATTCACCAAAGCTCGGAGTTCCCCACTAGAGGGTGATACGGGAGTGGATTTTCTTTGCTTTCCCAACCCCCTCCCATTGTAAAAAAATCCTCTTGTCCCAATCCCAGAAAGCAAGGAAAAATAACATTCACACTCATCCCAATCCCAATAACATGATTCCCGCTCCCTCCCACTCCCAGCAGGTGATTTTTAAGGTGGTGATTCTAAACAAACCAAAAAAACAATCACAACGGTATAAGGTGTTTCCACTCCCAGAAAACTGTAAAGTTTCAGATCCCCCTTAATTCGCTCCTCCACCTCATCTTTGTTTCTGTCCATATTGTCAAATGTGGCGGCTCACGGCTGCGTATTGAGAGATGAAGTTCAGCGCTGGTCATGTGACTTATAAGCCTCTTTTATAAAACAATGCCGCCAATTTGCCGCAACGCCGATGCGGCATCAAGGAGCGTTAGGTCGTTTATAAGAGCTCAGACCATGGCGGTAATGTTGCGCAATCATGTCCGTTTTATAAAAGATTACACGATGGCGGCATAAAGGAGGTATGGGGGCGGTCTCTACGCTGTCGTGGACTTCCATGTATTTTGGACATAACTTGCTTTTTATTGCGATTGAAGCCGTGCTCCTTAAGTTTTTTCCCCAGTCAGCTACAGGTGTGTGTCCTCCACCATCCCTGTGAGCTGTCAGATGATCTGAGCTGCAGATCTAACGGAGAGAAGCTCCCGGAGCTGTGCATCGGTCCAGTTAATCATCTCAGCTGGTTCTGTTTACAAACGTGAAACTTAAGCGCGTGTTTACTTTCATTTTTAACATAATTCCCGGCCGGAGCTCGGCATTAATTCATCACATGGTCATGACACCTCCCTCTGTTGCGCCAAGGCTTAATGTGCGTTTATAAGACCGGCGAAGCCGCAATATTACCGCAATATTACTACCAAGCGTGGCGGTACGAATGCCGCAAAATTCCCGCAACGTGATGCCGCCATGGCGCGTTCATAAGAAACATGTTGCGGTAATATTGCGCTGATTTGCCGATAAATGTAGTTTTTCTTTTTTGTCTGGGAAGAACCCAGGGAATCCCCTCCCGATCTGAGGACGTTGTGTGACCAAATATGGTCAATTGAGGGCGTTTCTGTATGTAAATGACGTTAAACGGGCACGAGCTCCTGCAAGCGCACAGGTGGGATTTATCATCAGACGATTGCGGAGGAACATGCGTACGAGAGGCCACCGCATGTTTCATAAATCAGGACATTGACTGTTCGTACACACATTCTAAATTTCATCCGTAGGAGGGAATATAGGAACGTTTCTACGAACGTTTGATAAATGAGGCCCCAGGACTTTAGACAAAACACTGGCCAAAGCTATTGGTCTATAGTTGTCAGAGCTGTTTAGCTTCCCCACTTAATCTTTGACAACGGGCACTAGAACAACAGAGAGCATAGAGTCAGGTAGCCTTTCATGTACAAAAAATCCTGAAAAACACATAGCCAGTAGAGGGCACAATTTCTTACTGGCATACTTTATATACTCAGCTGTTATCTTATCCAGACCATAGGCCTTATTATCTTTCAACTTCAGGATCACTTCATAGATTTCTGCAGTGGTAACACTAACATCATCATTGAACTTTATGTTATTCACTACAGGCACTGTGCTCTTTATACAATTCAGCAGTTCAGAATATTTATCACGCCATAGCTTTGCAATCTCTTCAGCACCACACACCCCATCAATATTGAATGGAAGTGTTGTTCTGCAATTATTGATAGTTTTTATCTCTTTCCAGAAGTCATTAACATTATTTTGCAACTTTCTAGCCAGTGAATCTGCCCTCATAGTGTTCTCATTCCTTTTAATATAGCGAAGTGCATATTTAAGTCGAGCATTTGTGCATTTCTTATTCTCAAATATTGGGCCATGCCTAGTCTTGCCAGACTCTACCCATTTCTTAAATGCACACTGTGCCTCTGCATGAAGCTCCTCCACATAAACCTTCCAGCCTGGCCTCCCCTGATACCTTTTAACCTGACGTTTATACATAATACCAGAAGAAGCCGTACTTAGAAACTCAACAATTGTTTCATACATAAGACATAGCTTCTTCTGATGTACTTCACTTTTACAGTTCATATCCCGACACAATAAAGCATCTTTTGGAACCTTGATTTTACCCAACAACTCATCAGTATGATTAACATATTTATACAGATCTGTAGTAGATAGTTTTGACCAATCCATATTTCCCACATCAATACCACTATCCACAGGCAGCAGCATTGGTAGCTTGCCCGTGTTCAGTGTCATTCGAAAAGGTATATGATCTGTGGTAGCCAGCTCATAATCAATTTTCATCATACTGATAGAGTCATGAGCATCCACCGTACTGACACAGTGGTCTAGCCAAGACGTAGTGTGCCAGGCCTCACTAATATATGTGAAGCTCCCCTTAGGCAGAAGTAGGGCTGTCAAAATTAGCGCGTTTTTAATGCGTTAATGCAAAGCCCCCTTAACGGCATTAATTTTTTCAACGCGCGATTAACGCGCAGGCTTCTGTAGTTTTGTTTTGGCCCTTCTCGCGTTCCATAGTCTGACGTAAATAAGAAGCAGGAACAAGCCATTGGCCAGCGGCAAATTCCTTTGAATCACATGAGTAAAAATGTATTAAACCCTCAAGTCAATTTGTTTTTAGGATTTCCACGGCTGGATTTTTAAGATAAAAACAGTGTTTTTAAATCGCGCGGGGACCTACGCCTACCAGGCGTCCAGTCTGAGCGTAAAGCCGGCAATGATGTAACCGCTCAGAAAGTGAGTGTAAACAGTGTGTAGAAAGTGACACGCAGCTCGGTATTTTTCTCTGGATTACGACAGGGCGGATAGCACAGAAAAGAGCTGTAGGCCTATTACCTTCTTTTTACTGACGTTTTGACCACCACTGTAGTCATCCGCAGATGAGGGTGACTACAGTGGTGGTCGAAACGTCAGTAAAAGAAGGTAATTCAGCTCTTTTCTGTGTGAAAAAAAAAGTATCTCAATGAAATTTGTTAAAAACTGCTGTGTCTCATTGGTCTAAATAAATAACAACTGACAATTGATTTTGAGTCATTGTTCGAAGCTATTGAAGATAAATTAGTTATTTGAAAATAACTGACTCAATGAACATCTTTTGTGCGTTCATCCCATGCGTATCTTCAAATTGCATCTTTTGGTTATTTTTTAACACAGAAAAGAGCTGTAGGCCTATTACCTTCTTTTTACTGACGTTTTGACCACCACTGTAGTCATCCGCAGATGAGGGTGACTACAGTGGTGGTCGAAACGTCAGTAAAAGAAGGTAATTCAGCTCTTTTCTCTGTGAAAAAAAATGTGTCTCAATGAAATTTGTTAAAAACTGCTGTGTCTCATTGGTCTAAATAAATAACAACTGACAATTGATTTTGAGTCATTTGATCACAAAACCTGGATGCTATTAAAGCAACACACAGAAATTGCCATTAAAATATTAATAAAAATGATCTCTTTCAATTAAACATGTTAAAAACTGTGGTGTCTCATTAATCTAGCTTAGTAACAAAACTGTGAATTAATTTTGAGTAATTTGTTAATTTACCTGGAAGCTTTTGAAGAAAAAAAACTTTATTTTCTATGAAAATCTTAATAAAAAAAGATCAAATTGCATAATATGTTAAAAACTGCTGTCATTGGTCTAGCTTAGTAACACCATTGGAAATTGGGTTTGAGGATTTTGATAAATTTATCTGCAGCTATTGAAAAAACAAATTATTTTTCATTAAATTACTTATATAAAAAGATCAGACTGTATGAAATATGTTTCAAACGGATGTGTCTCATTGGTCTAATTTAGGAACACAGCTGAGAATTGATTTTGAATAACTTAATCAATTAAGCTGGAAGCTTTAGATTTTTTGTATGCATTCTCAAATGACTAGAAATTGTTGACGGTCCCTAAGCGGACCACCGCTTTCATCAGCGAGTCCTCGGAACACAGCTGACCACCGTCTCTCTGTGGCGCAGTGCACGGCATGAAAACCCTCTACTGACTGTAGTGAGCCAGGAGTGAATGTCTGTCGAATAACCAACGTCCAACTAACTTCACCGTGGTTGAAGAGCCCCCCCCCCCCCCCCCCCACCCCCCCACCCACACAGCGGAGGGAGGCAAGACGAGCCCCCCCACCCCCCGCCTCGTCTCACGCATGGAAAACCTCAAAAGTTGGCAGCCCTGCAGTTTCATCTTTTTATCATTGGATTCTACGAACCAAGTGGATTTTTTTACTATAAGATGGATTATTTTGACCAGCAAGGTAAGACAGAATTTAGCTTTTGACTTCATGAAAATAGCTTTGTTTTGCTTTTCATTAGCAGTCATTGGGTGGTGTTGAGGTAGAAAACGTGG
>SSNS01000706.1:187721-218793 GCA_006937985.1 Aphyosemion australe | reverse complement strand
ATACATATATTCTCTGCACACACACATATATTCTCTACATACACATACATATATTCTCTGCACACACACATATATTCTCTACACACACACATATATTCTCTACACACACATACATATATTCTCTGCACACACACCTATATTCTTTACACACACACACACACACACACACACACACGTTTTCCACACACACACTTATATTGTCCACTTACACACATACATACTCTTCACATTCACATACATTCTCCCCCCCCCCCCTCCCCCCCCCCCCCCCCCTCTCTCTCACACACACACACGTTCTGGTTTGACATTATAAGAATATCAGAGATAAAATATATATAAATGTGAAAATGAAGAAAGAAATGTGTGTGTGCATGTGTGTGTGCGTGCGTGTAAATGAGAATATATGAATGTGAGAGGAGAATGTATGCATGTGAGAGAAAGTATAGTGGAAACGGAAGGCAGTTTGGTTGAAACGGAAGGCAGAGCATCTTACTGCTCTGTGATTGGCTGAAAGGTTCGAGGGCGGGTCATTGTCATGAGAGAAGCGCTCTCGTCATGGACGCTGAAGCGAGGCTGGAGCTGGATATTTTATCTGTCCTGAAATGGTCACATATCTGTCTTCAGCTCTTGAGCAGCAAAGGACAGTGTTGTGGGAAAAAATGTTTGTTTCTGTTCCTGATGTATTTAGCTCAAATCTGATGGTTCTCTGCAGCTCGTCTGACTTCCCACTCTCCCGGTTCGTTAGAATCTTCTGATCAAACACAGAACGAGCCATAGAGACCGCCTCGTTGCAATCAATGTAAACCCTTTATTTCACTCAATCATCCTTTATTGTAACCCGATGTACAGTCGGGGAGATTCCGACCATCTCCCATCGTATAATGGTGAATCTGATGTTTCACAGCATGCACACAGATTTTATCCCTTCTGCAGAACCTGGTTCCGCCTGGTACCTCCCTTCAAGGTCCTAACTTTCGTATCCCTTGGTAACCGACATATTTATGATATCTGGCTCCAGGAATGAAGCCATCTGGTCTAAACTTTCTCCTGTCTTATCTGTCCCTAGGTCAGATACTCCTCACCTCCCTTTGCACACAGTTTTATGACACCAAAACCAGACCTTCACAGGAGATCAAAACCTTCTTGCTTTAGCTGGAACTCACAGCTTGATGTAAACATGCATAAATCCTGGTTAAATGCAGATCAATAAAGAGTACAAGAATCATATTTGTATCAATAAACCTGGAAAGAAAAGTAATTAACATATTTGATTAACTTGATTCTAAATTCTAAAATTAAAGGCACAGCAGGTAAAAAATATAATTCCCGACAACAGGCTCACCTCTCCCTATTGTTGCTCAAAGCGCGGCTGAAAATGACATTAAAGAACTTTTTCAGAACAAACTTCTCTGCAGGCCAGCCACCTCGAATCGGTACCGGTTTCGCTGCCTCGGGAGTGCTCTCCGGTCAGAAGCAGCTTTTCCGTCAACTGTGCCTCGATTCCAGCTAACTACACGTGGAATTACGTTTTATTTTGAAGAAAACATGAAAGATAGTGGTGTTACTTTATTGTTCAGTTTGTGGGTAAGGTCAGAAAATGAGGCATTTATTACGTGATATTGATTAAGCTGAACGTTTCCCTTACGACCACTGTCAAGTGAGCCGACACTTGGAAATACGCTGGAGCGGAGTGCACCAGCTGGTTGTACGTCCGGATGTAACCTTAAGTCCGACATAGATTTGAAAGTTACACTAATTAAGAAGATGAGTGCACCACTCTGGCCTGAGCTCTTCAGCCGCTACGCCCAGGTGTAACTTTTACGCCTGGTCCACACCAAGTGTAAATTGGAAGATCTAGCCTACAGCAATTGTAAATAAGCAACAGCTTAAGTGTGCAAACAGAGAAGCTAACCTGGCACAGCAGAGACTCACCGAGGATGCAGCTGATTCATTTGTTCTGTGCGTAAACCGCTCCCCACCATGGGGATCGGTCAAATGCGGAGATGTAATTTCACCAGTGTGTGAGGAATACTTGGGACTTTAACTTTAAAGCGTTGATGAAAGACAGACGACCTCCATTGTTTAAGCACTGTTTTATACTTTAAATAGCAGCACATTGGGTAATGTATATAATAATAATTCATATGAGTCATTTAGTTGACCTATTCCGATCATTTTTCTGGATGCAGCGTTCTCGCGCTGAGGTTGCTGCGCACACGGCAGAGAAAAGCTGTGCGTAACGGCACCGCGCAATGGCACCATTGTCAAACCGTGTAACTTGTTAAACAGCTAATCACAACATTTTGAAGAAATTGTTGTGTTAAATGTATTTGTATAGGATTAAGTACATGTATAAAAATAAAAATAAACGAATAACAATGAATGGGACCAGTCGCAGCTGCGACATATTGTGCGCGTTCACGAGGACAGACGAGCTTTGCTGTGCTCGTTGCCTAGAAACGCATCGGCCCAAGTTCAGCAAGGAAGGATGGGAGACAATTTTCTACTAAATGTAATCAAGCAAATATAAACAAAAAAGCGCTGTTTGGAAGATGATCACTGCTGCCATTAATAACGAGTGTGACGACTGAGTGCGTATGTTGTGGAGGTGAGAAAAAATTGAAAGATTTGTCACGAGCAAAAAACACCAGTCTGCTCTTAAAAATCCCCAGGCTGGCGGGGTCCTCTTCCAAAAGCCTCGCCATACCGCTCTATGATTATGCATATTTTTGGAGTGGATTCACCTGTTTTTGTCGGCCTTTATGGCGCTGTTCAGCTCCCGACATGTCAAAGATCTGGGAGGATGAGCGCTGCGCTGAGGATGGGACAGATCTGACAGCCACTATGGTAGGTCATTCATGATGAAGCCCTAAATTATCCACATTCATGTTTTATTAACAATATTAAACATTTTAGATTCAAGATGGGAGACCGGAGGAGGGTAGCCCCACACAGTGACGCAGGAGGAGTTCCCCCAAAGGCCGTGTTCTTCTCAGAAACGGAGAGACCAGGATGAGCTTCAGAAAATACTGGAAAGAGATCCACAGAGTGGAAGTTGAAACATCAAAATTAAAAACTCAAGAAGAAAAGCTGGAGCTTGAAAAAGTCAAATTAAAATTAGATATTAAACTCTTCCAGCGTCAGATTCTGGACCTACAGCGTGTCGAACAAGAATAATAAATTGTGTTTATATTCTATTTTGTTTTTTTAGCCTATAATTCATGTTAAATTGATGCTATTTTTATGCATTTTGTTTCAAATTAACTTTAAACGATTCTTATATTTAACGAGACATTCATTGTTATTCGTTTATTTTTATACATGTACTTAATCCTATACAAATACATTTAACACAACTATTTCTTCAAAATGTTGTGATTATAGCTGTTTAACAAGTTACACGGTTTGACAATGGTGCCATTACGCGGTGCCATTACGCACAGCTTTTCTCTGCCGTGTGCGCAGCAACCTCAGCGCGAGAACGCTGCATCCAGGAAAATGATCGGAATAGGTCAACTAAATGACTCATATGAATTATTATTATATACATTACCCAGTGTGCTGCTATTTAAAGAATAAAACAGTGCTTAAACAATGGAGGTCGTCTGTCTTTCATCAACGCTTTACGCACAGAACAAATGAATCAGCTGCATCCTCGGTGAGTCTCTGCTGTGCCAGGTTAGCTTCTCTGTTTGCACACTTAAGCTGTTGCTTATTTACAATTGCTGTAGGCTAGATCTTCCAATTTACACTTGGTGTGGACCAGGCGTAAAAGTTACACCTGGGCGTNTTTTGTCATTTTGGGCTACTTTTGGGGTGGGGGGGGCACCGGGGGTCAGTTCGGCCACTCCTGACCAATAGGTCAGAATGGGCCACCTTTTGTCATTTTGGGCTACTTTTGAGGTGGGGGGGCCACCGGGGGTCAGTTCGGCCACTCCTGACCAATCGGTCAGAATGGGGGACCTTTGGTCCATTTTGGGCTACTTTTGGGGTGGGGGGGCCACCGGGGGTCAGTTCGGCCACTCCTGACCAATCGGTCAGAATGGGGGACCTTTTGTCCATTTTGGGGCTACCGGTCAAGAAGGCATGACGAAGGCGCCATCTAGCGGTCAAACGCGCTCGGCGCGGCCTGGGGGTGCCCAAAAAGTATGGCACTGACCCCATTCTGAGGCCGCTGAGCCTTTATCTACCCAAGGTTGCCCAAATTGCCTCCCCCAATTCAATTGGGGTAACTTTTGACACAAAGTATACCGAAAAAGGACCGCGCAGAATGCCCAAAATGAAGCTGTCCCTCAAGTGTGTGAGGAATACTTGGGACTTTAACTTTAAAGCGTTGATGAAAGACAGACGACCTCCATTGTTTAAGCACTGTTTTATACTTTAAATAGCAGCACATTGGGTAATGTATATAATAATAATTCATATGAGTCATTTAGTTGACCTATTCCGATCATTTTTCTGGATGCAGCGTTCTCGCGCTGAGGTTGCTGCGCACACGGCAGAGAAAAGCTGTGCGTAACGGCACCGCGCAATGGCACCATTGTCAAACCGTGTAACTTGTTAAACAGCTAATCACAACATTTTGAAGAAATTGTTGTGTTAAATGTATTTGTATAGGATTAAGTACATGTATAAAAATAAAAATAAACGAATAACAATGAATGGGACCAGTCGCAGCTGCGACATATTGTGCGCGTTCACGAGGACAGACGAGCTTTGCTGTGCTCGTTGCCTAGAAACGCATCGGCCCAAGTTCAGCAAGGAAGGATGGGAGACAATTTTCTACTAAATGTAATCAAGCAAATATAAACAAAAAAGCGCTGTTTGGAAGATGATCACTGCTGCCATTAATAACGAGTGTGACGGCTGAATGCGTATGTTGTGGAGGTGAGAAAAAATTGAAAGATTTGTCACGAGCAAAAAACACCAGTCTGCGCTTAAAAATCCCCAGGCTGGCAGGGGTCCTCTTCCAAAAGCCTCGCCATACCGCTCTATGATTATGCATATTTTTGGAGCGGATTCACCTGTTTTTGTCGGCCTTTATGGCGCTGTTCAGCTCCCGACATGTCAAAGATCTGGGAGGATGAGAGCTGCGCTGAGGATCGAAGTGACAGATCTGACAGCCACTATGGTAGGTCATTCATGATGAAGCCCTACATTATCCACATTCATGTTTTATTAACAATATTAAACATTTTAGATTCAAGATGGGAGACCGGAGGAGGGAAGCCCCACACCAGCGACGCAGGAGGAGTTCCCCAAAAGGCCGCATTCTTCTCAGAAACGGAGAGACCAGGATGAGCTTCAGAAAATACTGGAAAGAGATCCACAGAGTGGAAGTTGAAACATCAAAATTAAAAACCCAAGAAGAAAAGCTGGAGC
Source organism: Aphyosemion australe (assembly GCA_006937985.1). NCBI lineage: Eukaryota > Metazoa > Chordata > Actinopteri > Cyprinodontiformes > Nothobranchiidae > Aphyosemion > Aphyosemion australe. Next base: position 213,411 of record SSNS01000706.1, on the reverse strand, counting down.
TTGAAAAAGACAAATTAAAATTAGAAATTAAACTCCTCCAGCGTCAGATTCTGGACCTACAGCGTGTCGAACAAGAATAATAAATTGTGTTTATATTCTATTTTGTTTTTTTTATACTATAATTCATGTTAAATTGATGCTATTTTTATGCATTTTGTTTCAAATTAACTTTAAACGATTATTATATTTAACGAGACATTCATTGTTATTCGTTTATTTTTATTTTTATACATGTACTTAATCCTATACAAATACATTTAACACAACTATTTCTTCAAAATGTTGTGATTATATAGCTGTTTAACAAGTTACACGGTTTGACAATGGTGCCATTGCGCTGTGCCATTACGCACAGCTTTTCTCTGCCGTGTGCGCAGCAACCTCAGCGCGAGAACGCTGCATCCAGGAAAATGATCGGAATAGGTCAACTAAATGACTCATATGAATTATTATTATATACATTACCCAATGTGCTGCTATTTAAAGTATAAAACAGTGCTTAAACAATGGAGGTCGTCTCTCTTTCATCAACGCTTTACGCACAGAACAAATGAATCAGCTGCATCCTCGGTGAGTCTCTGCTGTGCCAGGTTAGCTTCTCTGTTTGCACACTTAAGCTGTTGCTTTTTTACAATAGCTGTAGGCTAGATCTTCCAATTTACACTTGGTGTGGACTAGGCGTAAAAGTTACACCTGGGCGTAGCGGCTAAAGAGCTTAGGCCTGAGTGGTGCACTCGTCTTAAATTGGGCGTAACTTTCAAATCTATGTCGGACTTAAGGTTACATCCGGACGTACGACCAGCTGGTGCACTCCGCCCCAGCGTATTTCCAAGTGTCGGCTCACTTGACAGCGGTCGCAAGGGAAACGTTCAGCTTGATCAATATCACGTAATAAATGTCTCATTTTCTGACCTCACCCACAAACCGAACAATAAAGTAACACCACTATCTTTCATATTTTCTTCAAAATAAAACGTAATTCCACGTGTAGTTAGCTGGAATCGAGGCACAGTTGACGGAAACGCTGCTTCTGACCGGAGAGCACTCCCGAGGCAGCGGAACCGGTAACGGTTCGAGGTGGCTGGCCTGCAGAGAAGTTTGTTCTGAAAAAGTTCTTTAATGTCATTTTCAGCCGCGCTTTGAGTAACAGTAGGGAGAGGTGAGCCTGTCCTTTGCTGTTCAAGAGCTGAAGACAGATATCTGACCATTTCAGGACAGATAAAATATCCAGCTCCAGCCTCGCTTCAGCATCCATGATGAGAGCGCTTCTCTCATGACAATGACCCACCCTCGAACCTTTCAGCCAATCACAGAGCAGTAAGATGGTCTGCCTTCCGTTTCAACCAAACTGCCTTCCGTTTCCACTATACTTTCTCTCACATGCATACATTCTCCTCTCACATTCATATATTCTCATTTACACGCACGCAGGCACACACACACACATGCACACACACACATTTCTTTCTTCATTTTCACATTTATATATATTTTATCTCTGATATTCTTATGTCAAACCAGAACGTGTGTGTGTGTGTGTGTGTGTGAGAGAGAGAGAGAGAGAGAGAGAGAGAGAGAGAGAGAGAGAGAGAGAGAGAGGGGTGGGGGGGAAGAATGTATGTGAATGTGAAGAATATGTATGTGTGTGTAAGTGGACAATATAAGTGTGTGTGTGGAAAACGTGTGTGTGTGTGTGTAAAGAATATAGGTGTGTGTGCAGAGAATATATGTATGTGTGTAGAGAATATATGTGTGTGTGTGTAGAGAATATATGTGTGTGTGTAGAGAATATATGTGTGTGTGCAGAGAATATATGTATGTGTATGTAGAGAATATATGTGTGTGTGCAGAGAATATATGTATATGTATGTAGAGAATATATGTGTGTGTGCAGAGAATATATGTGGGTGTGCAGATAATACATGTGTGTGTGTAAAGAATACATGTGTCTGTGTAGAGAATATATATGTGTATGAGTGTGGAATGTGTGTATGTATGAGAAGAATGTATGCGTGTGTGAGGAGAATATATGCATGTGAGAGTAACAGAATAAATTATGGCTTACACGGCCCCTCATAACATCTGAGAGAACACAGGGGTCAAGGGTGAAGGACACACAAGGAGGAGAACTAAAATGAGTGCTGGGGAGACAAGGGAGAGGGGATATCGAAGTAAGTAAGTAAGTAAATTTTATTTGTATAGCACTTATCACAGAAAAAGAATCACAAAGTGCGTCACAAAGATCAACAAAACAAAAGATAAAGTCATCATAAAATGATCTTAAAACAAAACAGAATATCATATCATAACATCATCATCATATGGGAGAGACTGGGGAGACAAGGACTCAGGACATGACAATCTACAAGTAATCTATTACACTTTATACTTCAGGGCTGCCAACTTTTGAAGTTGTCCATGCGTGAGACTGGGGTGGGAGGTGGAGTGGAGTGGGGCTCGTCTCGCCTCCCTCCGGGGGGGGGGGGCTCTCCGCTGCCCATAACGGGGTGGGGGGGTCTTCAACCGCGGTGAAGTTAGTTGGACGTTGGTTATTCCACAGACATTCACTCCTGGTTCACTACAGTCAGTGGAGGGTTTTCATACCGTGCGCTGCGCCCTGCCACAGAGAGACAGTGGTCAGCTGTGTTCCGAGGACTCGCTGATGAAAGCGGTGGTCCACTTAGGGACCGGCAACAATTTCTAGTCATTTGAGAAAGCATACAAAAAAATCTAAAGCTTCCAGCTTAATTGATTAAATTATTCAAATTCAATTCTCAGTTGTGTTTTAACTAGACCAAGACACATCAGTTTGAAACATATTTCATACAATCTGATCATTTTATATAAGTAATTTAATGAAAAATAGTTTGTTTTTCAATAGCTTCCAGATAAATTGATCAAAATACTCAAACCCAATTTCCAATGGTGTTACTAAGCTAGACCAATGAGACACAGCAATTTCTAACATATTATGCAATTTGATCTATTTTTATTAAAATTTTTATAGAAAATTAAGTTATTTTCTTCAAAAGCTTCCAGGTAAATTAACAAATTACTCAAAATTAATTCACAGTTTTGTTACCAAGCTATATTAATGAGACACCACAGTTTTTAACATGTTTAATTTAAAAGAGATAATTTTTATTAATATTTTATGATAATTTCTGTATTTTGCTTCAAAAGCATCCAGGTTTTGTGATCAAATGACTCAAAATCAATTGTCAGTTGTTATTTAATTAGACCACAGCAGTTTTTAACAAATTTCATTGAGTCAGATTTTTAAAAAATATTTAAATAACATTACTCGTCATTTCCAACAACCAGCGCAATTTACGTTCCAGTAACCTAATCTCTATGGTTATTCCCAAAGCTCGCACCTCCTTTGGCCGCTCCTCATTCCAGTCTGCTGCTCCCAATGACTGGAATGAACTGCAAAAATCACTAAAGCTCACTACTTACGTTCCATTATCTACCTTCAATAATTCATTGCATTCAATAGTTTCTGATCAATGTGCCTGCTTCGGAGTACTTAAAGATTGTTTTACAGTTTTTTTCGATTGCTAAAACTCAAAAAGCAAAATTGAAGTACGATTTTCACAACCTCTACTTCTGTTCCCAATCGCTTGACTCAATTTATCACTACTCAAGATATCCTTATCATATTAGAACTCTGATTTTCCTCCTTTACACTCTGATGTCAATTTCACATTACTTTGCTGTCAAAACACAGCACACAATTATCAGGTTTACACACACTTCTCACATAAATCCTCAAAGCTTCAATCAACAACACACAAATATTCAAATCTCTAAACTTTGGGGTCTGGTGAGCAATTTGGTGGTTTCAGGCCCACCCACAGTTTTCTGTTTTATACCTTCCACCTTATTCCCCCTTCCTCAATCCCATTGAGGAGTTTTTCTCAGCCTGGAGGTGGAAGGTGTACGAAAGGAATCCACAGAGCCAGGTCCCACTGCTTCAAGCCATGGAGGAGGCTTGTGGAGATGTGGCCTTTGAGGCCTGTCAGGGCTTCATGAGGCACTCGAGGCAGTACTTCCAGCGCTGTTTGGACCAGGAGGACATCGCCTGTGATGTTGACGAGGCCCTCTGGCCAGACAGAGACCGGAGGCATGATGCCCCATTATGCTTGAATGGGGGGGAGGGGGGTAATGTATTTTGTCTCAAACATTGTGTGTGTCTAATGTTTGTCTATGAGAGAAGTGGGCAGTGTAATAGATTCAGTGTGTTCCATTTCTCTAATTGTGTTTTCAGTTTTGCTCTTCAGTGTTCTTTCCATGCTTGGTAGTGTTCTGCCAAATGCTACTTGTGTTTATTCAATGAAGGGTATGTGTGAGTGTAATTATAGTGTATGTAAAAATATGGCTGTGTTTACCAAATGAAAACACGTGTTCCATTTTGTTAACATGTTACAAGATTTGTTGGCAGAGTTGTTTTGCAAAGGGATGCCAGGGTTTAGCAATTTGTGTGTGATGTTTGGGGTTTTGTGTGTGCAGTTTTGAAAGAAACGTACAGTTTCGACAAACGCGTTTTAGCAATCGAAAAAAACTGTAAGTCTTTTTTGAAGGCTTGTACATATTATATATGAAAACAGTCCTTTGTCTTTATGTCTAGCTGTTTTATCTTATTTTTATCTTGCATTTTTTTTTATCTTATCTGTTTTTCTTTGGTGTAAAGCTAACTGTGTCTGTTGCAGCTGCCTCTTGGCCAGATCATCATTGTAAATGAGAATGAGTTCTCAATCGACTCATCTGGATAAATAAAGGTTAAATAAAATTAAAAATAAAATAAAATATCTAATTTGTCTTATATAGCTTCCAAATAAATTGATCAATGACCCCAAATCAATTCCATTCATTCCACTCCAAAGGAATCCTATTGCTTGGTAGCTCCAAGCTGCCCCCACTGGGAATTGGTTTTGAGTATTTTTTTTTTATCATTTTACCTAGAAGCTTTTGAAAAAAAAAATATTTTTAATGAAAATCCTAACAAAAAAGATCAGATTGTATGAAGTATGTTAAAAACTGTTGTGTCTCATTGCATTGGTCTACCTTAGTAACACAATTGGTTTTTACTATTTTTTTGATCAATTTTCCTGGAAGCTTTTGAAGAAAATATCTTATTTTTTATGAAAATCTTAATAAAAAAAGATCAGATTGTATGAAATGTGTCAAAAAACATTATGTCTTGTTGGTCTAGTTTAGGAACAGAACTGAGAATTTTTAATAATTTAATCAATGAAGCTGGAAGCTTTTGACTTTTTGCATGCGTTCTCAAATGACTAGAAATTGTTGACGGTCCTTAAGCGAACCACCGCTTTCATGAGCGAGTCCTCAGAACACAGCTGACCGCCGTCTCTCTCTGGCGCAGCGCGCACACACATCATAGTGCACGGCATATAAACCGATGATATAAACTCATCGGTGACCCTAGTGAACTATGGAGTAATGTCTATTGAATATCCACTGTCCAACTAACCTCACAGTGGTGCTTTTTCAGCGTGAGAAATTGGAAGTGTGGCGTGAGAGCGTGTGAAGGGGGTCAGATGCGTGTGTCTCATGCTCAATGCGTGAGTGTTGGCAGCCCTGTATACTTCCCCTAATGTAAAGTGGGAACACCTCATTACTTATAGATGTTTTAAAAATCATTTTTAGCCTTCAAATAACATTAATAAATGACATTTTTACATCTACAAGTAATCTATTACACTTTATGCTTCCCCTAAAGTAAAGTGTGAACACCTGATTACTTGTGAATGTTTTAAGAATCATTTATAGCTCCACAAAAACATTAATAAACAAAATGTTTACATCTACAATTAATCTAATACACGTTATGCTTCTCCTAATGTAAAGTGTGAACAACTCATTACTTGTAAATGTTATAAGAATTATTTGTAGCTCCACAAAAAGATTTACAAAGGATATTTAGGTGTAATGTATTACTTTAGGGCCACAGAAATCAATCAACAAATCATATAATCGGATGAGTCTGTATTTTTCCTTTGCTTGGAAAATGTGGTTGAATTGTAAAAAAGCTGTACTAGTTGTAAAAAGTATATTTCTATAACATTTATTTCAACTCCGCTTAAGCTGCTGCCTGTTAACTCTGGTGCAGATTCAGCTGAGCAGGACGGATTTGCCCAGATCAAGCTGTCCATTGAAGCTGATTCCTAAAACAAAGATATTTAATTTACCAGCTAACATTGGGCATTATTTCAATAACAAATAAAAACAAAAAACACATTTAACAACAAAATAATAAATATCCATCAAATAGGCTTGATCACTTTGGTTTTTTCATTTCTGATTTATGATAAAACTATACCGTTCCCACCAAATCTAACTGAAAATTAAAACTTGTATGAGTTAAGTGACAATCAAACATTTTAGTCTCATAGAAAAACAGTTGTTAGCTTTTAGCGGTAGTGGCTAAATAATTCTCAGACTCAGTTTCATAGTTGATAGTTTATCTTCATTTATACTCAAGATAACAAACCTTGTCTTGGATCTGCAGCTCACACCTGAAGTTCCAGGATTCGTCTGTTGTTGAGAAATATTAGTTTAGCATGATGCTAGCTTAGCACAATACTACCTTAATGCTATGCTAGCTAAGGGCAATGCTAGTTTAGTGCGATGCTAACTTAGCGCTAAGCTAGTGGTCTTGTTTGTCGGCTTGAGTTTGAAATATTCCAACACTTTGGAAAAGTTTTGGCGATTTTTCCTGGGTGTTGTCATCATTATTTCCCCAGCCTCTGTTGCTCACATTGACTATGATCTGTTTGAGCAGCAGAACGAGTGCAGTAGTAATGTGCGAGTCATGAACAAATTGTTCAATACTCGAGAATCACTTTACTGACTCATGAATCACAATCCCAACTGACTCATTTACTGACTCGTCCCTGTTACTGTTAGCAAACTAATTTCATTAGTAGAAATATATCTAGCTTATCATTAAAATTGTGGAAAAAAATAACAGCCAGTTTCTTAATAAAAGCATTTTCTTACCTGCTCTGGCCTGGAAGCTCATTATTTCCCAGTAGCATCGCTCTGCTAACAACACGTTCGAATCACTCACCCCCTCCCTTCCTGAAAGCTAGCTTAAAATGTCCAGTGCTAAATCGTAGCATGAACGAATCATTCAGTTCCTCCGTAGTGGGCCTCACGCAGAGGACAAACGAATCACTCACCCCCTCCCTCGTGGGTTTCAGCTCAAACGAGTCACTCGTTGGAGTGGAGGCTCACAATACCGCTAACCCGGCTCAGCTCATGAGCCATGACTCACAGCTCACGGCACGGATCACTCACTACTCCCAACCGAGTTTCAGCTCATAGGAGTCCCCCAGTGGAAGCTCGTGTAATTACATACGAATCACTAACCCCTAACCTTGCTCAGCTCATGAGTCATGACTCACTCTGCTCGCAGTATGGATCACTCACTACTCCCAACCGGGTTTCAGCTCATTGGAGTCCCCCAGTGGAAGCTCGCGGTACTACAAGCTCACGCTCCTCTCCTTCCTGGCTCTCAGCTGCAGAAACTCAGGCTGTAACAGGGGAAGAGTCACTCCTTTACCTGACCTGAACTTTGATAGTGTAACTGACGCCATATTCAGACTACACTTTTTCTTTGCAAAGATATTAAGCAGACTAAAGAAAAAATATAATATTTCAGTTCCACCACTATTTTAAAAAATGAATTTCAGTGTATAAACTTGATAGTATTTTTTTTCAATCACTCATCTTAGCAGTAGGATTTACATAGAAAGAGGAGCAAATTAAGTTTGAGTGAAAATGTAGATTTTTTTGCAGTCTGGGCAACTGACTCAGTGACTCAAATGACTCGAAAACCCGATTAATTTTGGTGAGTGACTCATTCAAACTCAATTGACCTTTTGCCGAGCCCCGCCCCCCTTAGTTACTGTTGCCAACTCCGACAATAAGTGGATCAAATACTGCAGCTCCGCAGATTTCCGCGATGGAAAGAAGTAGACAGATGCGTGTCAGCGACATTTTATGGAGCAATTTCTCCTCAATATCATCCAGATCGAGGCAAAAGGGTTACAGTATGCAGTGGAGGGATACATTAGTGTTGGTTCCGCTGAGCGAAGCATAGCAGGGAACAAGGAGTTGGGAGTTTGAGAGAAGGTCCGGCATCCAGGGACGAGTGGATCCGAGGAACGGTGGCGGCGATGCGGTGTCCCTGTGAGCTGTCAGATGTCAGCTGTCAGATGATCTGAGCTGCAGGCAGCTCTACCGGAGAAAAGCTCCCGGCGCTCTGCATCACTCAGTTGATCATCTCAGCTGAGTCTGTTTATAAAATGTAACTTTTTATGCCCGTGTTTACTTTCATTTTTAGTTCCCGGCCGGAGCTTGGCATTAATTCATCACGTGATCATGACACCACCCGCTGTTGCACCAAGGCTTAATGTGCGTTTATAAGACACACGGTTGAGGTAATATTACGCTGATTTGCAGACACGGTGTGTCTTATCTAAAAGGGTCTTGGATAGTCTGGGAGGCGGACCTCCGCCCAGCCGCAGGCGGGGGGAGCACTCATGCTTGGCTGTTGCTGCTGGTTGAGCTCGATGAGGAGGTTCTGAAGGGAAACAAAGGAGACACGACTACTATCGAGGCTAATGCTTAGTAGTAAATTAGGCTTAGCTTCATCATTTTGTTTGGAGTTGTCGGATAGTAACGGTTGCTATGATGTGTGATTGGACAATAGCCGTTCTGGGGGCGGGGCCGGCGAAAGGCTAATTCAGTAAAAAGAATCGAGTTTACCATCACTAGACCGCAGCGCACTTCGCCTTCTCATCTACATCACGGAACCAGGAAGTCACGCCCATAGACAATTGGGCACTAGAGCGCGTAACAGTGTCGCCGCCATATTGGATAGGTCTCCTCACTGTTCAAAGTCAACAGAGTGAACAACTATGCCCGTTTTTGTGCAGCCTATGGTTGCAACACCCAGCGTACTATTGAAAACAGATCACGTGGGATTACTTTAGACTTTTCTAGCCTACCTGATGGGATTTAATATTTTCATTTATTTTAATTTGTTTTGTTTAATCATATTTATATTTTAATTATCATGCCATACCATGTGTCTGATTTTGTGAAAAGGTTTGATAAAATGTGTTTTTTAGTTGGGTAAGCACCTTCCTCAGTAGAAATTATTAAGTATTTGAATATTTGTTTCAGTTTCAGTCCTACCTGAAAAGGGCTTATAATTGTGTGGATTTGTTTTACATTTCATCAATATTTAAATGATTACATGTTCAAAATCAATTAAAAATGGATTCATTATCATTTGATTAATCATTTATAACTCACTGGTGCATCATAATCTTACATATACCAATGACGATTGTGACTTGCATAATCTATAATCCATTACCAAATGTGAAAAGGAGCATTTGTAAATGTTTAATCATTATTTAAGCATTTGTAAATGTCATCACAGCCTCTAAAATACATTGTATTTATATTACCTAATACCTTGTAAATTATTTGTTAATGATTTACTAAACACTTATAAATGTATTTGTAAATGTTATTATAAGCCTTTATAAATTATTTGTACATTATTATCTAATACTTTTCAAATAATTTGTTAATGACTTATTAATGACATACTAAACACTTATAAATGTTTAACAACAAAACATTATTATAAAGTGTTACCGAAAATGTTTGTTGATACTGCAGCCTCTTCTGAGCTCAGGACGCAGTATCTGCTCAGGATCCACTCTGGATCCTCAGCAAGCATCAATGCGCTCACAGAAGATGCAGAGCCTCTGCCAAATCCTCCAATAACATGAGATCAGCCATGCTAAAATGTCAGATACCTGTCAGTCACATGTGTCTTTTATAGGTTTTATAGGTTACCATTCATGTAACAAAGCTATTTTTTCCACCGAAATAATTACTTATTGGGTAGAATAATTACTAGATGAGGAACACGCAAGGATGACTTAGACCTTCAGAATTGCTGTTCCCCTGTTCTATCACTAAATGCTGTTCATACACATGGTCAGAGCTGTTCTTATATTTAGGGACATTTCTATGCACAAGTACAAACTGGTAAATTTGGGCGATGGTGGCAGAGGATTTAAGTGGTCGCCTTGCAATCGGAAGGTTGCTGTCGTTGTGTCCTTGGGCAAGACACTTAACCCGCCTTGCCTGTTGGTGGTGGTCGGAGGGACCGGTGGTGCCAGTGTACGGCAGGCCCCGCCTCTGTCAGTGCGGCCCAGGGCAGCTGTAGCTACGATGTAGCTCATCACCACCACCGTGTGAATGCGTGTGTGAATGTGTCGATGACTGATTGTGTTGTGAATCACCTTGGGCGGTTGTAGAACCCTAAGAAGGCGCTATACAAATACAGGCCATTTACCATTTACCATTTACCACACAATGCGTAAAATTATTCCTACGCACAAAGTACGCACAGATCTGTTTGTGAGTACGGTTGATAAATTAGGGCCCTGGTGACTGTGGAGGCCATTTGGGTACAGTGAATTCACTGTCATGTCCAAGAAACCAGTCTGAGGTGATTCCAGCTTTATGACATGGAGCATTATCCTGCTGGAAGTTCCCATCAGAAGATGGGTCCACTGTGGTCATAAAAGGATGGACATGGTCAGCAGCAATACTCAGGTAGGCTGTGGCATTGCAACAATGATCAATTAGTACTAAGGAGCCCAAAGTGTGCCAAGAAAATGTCCCCCACACCAGTACACCGCCACCACCAGCTTGAACCATTGACACAAGGCAGGATGGATCCATGCTTTTATGTTGTTGAAGCCAAATTCTGACCCTACCATCTGAATGTCGCAGCAGAAATTGAGACTCATCAGAACAGGCAACATTTTTCCTGTTCTTAGCTGACAGGAATGGTACCCGGTGTGGTCTTCTGCAGCTGGAGCCCATCTGCCTCAAGGTTCCACGTGTTGTGCATTCAGAGATGCTCTTCTGCAGACCTTGGTTGTAACGAGTAGTTATTTGAGTTACTGTTGCCTTTCTATCAGCTTCAACCAGTCTGGCCATTCTCCTCTGACCTCTGGCATCAACAAGGCATTTTCACCCAGAGAACTGCCGCTCACTGGATGTTTTCCCTTTTTCGGACCATTCTCTGTAAACCCTAGAGATGGTTGTGCGTGACAATCCCAGAAGATCAGCTGTTTCTGAAATACTCAGACCAGCCCGTCTGGCATCAACAACCATGCCACGTTCAGTCACTTAAAATAACGTCCTTTCCCATTCTGAAGCTCGGTTTGAACTGCAGCGGATCGTCTTGACCATGTCAGCATGCTTACATGCACTGAGTTGACACAATTTGATTGGCTGATTAGTAATTTGTTTCAACGAGAAGTTGGACAGGTGTACCCAAAAAAGTGGCCAGTGCGTCTATACTTATATTTATACTTTTTTCTGATGTCCTACAGTGGACAGACCCTCACTCTAACCCTTTAAATTTTCATGAGTGAAGGGTCCAGGCCTTTTTAATAAATATGAATAAATGTCTCCCCAGCAGATTTGTGGAAAAAACACCGGCAAATTGCACCAATGTTTTTTGTCATCCCAGAGCTCATACAGGCTTTGAATACCTTTAATTTTTTTCCAATACAGATTTTAAGCTTCTCTCTAAATCTCCTACTGTCTTTAGATATTAAAGTGTTTATATATTGGGAATTTTGCCAACCAACTCTCTTGAAAGTGTAGGTTGCATATTGATAGCAAGCTATATTGTGTGTTTTCTTGCCACCAAACCACTCGCACATGTGCACAAAGATGATAAATGATGTCAACAACGACCCTCTAATGAGTGGACGTAGAATAAAAACTCACCCAAACTGCTCAGTAACATTTAAAGTCTGACTAATTTTTAATATCTAAAATTTTCTAAATCGGTTATGATCTGATCTGTTATGTCACACATTCTCTTTAAAAACTGTGGACTGTCCCTTTGATGTTATCTAATGTTAGTTAATTCAATTAAAATCAAACTCAAAACTGATAATATTGATGATCTGCAGTAAACCAAGTTCTGAGCTGGTTTCCGTTTCTGATTATTTGCTCTTTAAGAGCCCAAATGGATCATGTGACAACTGTGCACAGCATCACTTCCTCTGATTGGCCAGTCAGCTATGGATAGGCTTATCTTTGGATAGCACCTTCTGTGGAGGGTCAGTCATGGTCATTACGCTGTTCCTGTTGGGGAAAGTGGCAGTTGTTGTAGTGACAGTGGATAAGGAGGTGAGGGTGGTTTGTGAAGTTGTAACTGTAGACTGTGAACAGTCAGTAAATGTAGCAACAGGTTTTGCCAAAGTGGTCTGAATCTCAGCTCTTCGTGCCAAAGCCAACTTCAACTTCTCCCTCATCTCCTCAATTTGCTCCTGTAGTTCCTGCAACTCACCAGGCCTGGGAGGGTTGACAGTGGAAGAAGCTGTAGGTACAGGAGGAGTAGTTACTGCTACAGGAGAAGTAGGCGTAGGATTGGGGAGAGGGGTATTGAGTCTAGCAGAGGAAGAAGGAAGTGAGAGCACCAGACTGGCAAAAGGAGCAGCAGGTCCTCCATTCTCACAAAACCTGGTGGTTGGCCCCACCCTTTGCTTGGCTTGCCCTTTGTTGTCATCCTTAGCTCTGCTCCCTTTAGCATCAGAATCTGCAAGACGAGCAAGTAGGCGACGAGTGTTGAGAGTCTCCAAGCTAAAATGAACTCGCTTGAAATCCCGAGCATCTATTGGAGCTGCAGCTGCAACTTCTTTACTGGTCTCATTGTTGCATTTTGCAGAGGATCCAGAGGTTGATGTCCTAGTGGGGCCTGATTGACCAGATGGCCCAGGCACGGTCTGGGTTTTCTGTATGTTGCAGCTGAAAAAAGAGAAGGAGAAGTTGATTTTTAGATCACATTTCTTACATATAAGTAATTCAATGTGCTTTTCAGGTGCATGAAAAACAGTAAAACATGTTAAACAGTACATTTTTTAATCAACAACATAAAACAGTAGATTTTAAAATCAAATTTAAATATACTCAACTTTATTTGTACAGCGCTTTACAGACACAATGCATGCCACCAAGGCGCTTCACAGAAACAATAAAAACATAAAACATAAGAATCAAATAAGACAGGAATAAAAACACAGAAATTACAGTAAAACCAGTTACATAACAATAAAACTATCTAGGAAAGTTAAAAGCCAGGTCATAAAAGTGGGTTTTCAGCCTTGCTTTGAAAACTTCCACAGAGGTAGAAGCCCTTATGCTAAGTGGAAGCTCATTCTAGAGCTTTGGGCCATCTACGGCAAAAGCCCCATCTCCCCGCGTCTTCAGGCGTGACCTTGGGACCGATAGTAGTAAGAGATTCTCCGAACGGAGTGTCCGAGCTGGGGCGTACGGCTGAAGCAATGACGCCAGGTAAGATGGCGCCAAACCATTCAACGTTTTAAAAACCAATAAAAGGATCTTAAAACGAATCTTGTCGTCAATGGGCAACCAATGCAGGGCTGCCAGGACAGGAGTAATATTATCGTATTTACGCTTGCCTTCTAAAAATCTGGCTGCAGCGTTCTGTACAAGTTGCAACCTTGCTACGGAACCCTGACTCACACCGAATAAAACTGAGTCACAGTAGTCCAAGCGTATCATGATAAAAGCATGAACTACCGTTGCGAGGTCTTGTCGTGACAGGAATGGTTTCACCTTAGACAGGCGACCAAGGTGATAAAAGGAGGAGGAGACCACTCCGTTTATGTGGGTGTCAAAGCAAAGGGCACTATCTAGTGTCACACCAAGATTGGCTGCTGATGTACTCAGCTGGCCATTGAACAACCCACAGTCAATTGCGGCAGTATCCATATGACCACTGGCTGCAAACAGTACTGCTTCTGTATTCTGTTCACTTAAACACAAGAAGTTTCCAGTAATTCATGTCTTGATCACAGCCAAACATTCTATACGGTTAATAATGGAGAGATCCCCTGATTTGTCCAGGGGCAAATACAGCTGGCAATCGTCAGCATAAAGGTGAAAACTCACTCCAAACTTGCGACAAATATCACCTAGTGGCAGGATGTAAATGGAGAACAGTAGAGGCCCTAATATTGAGCCCTGCGGTACCCCCCATGGTAAATGAGAATATTCCGAAGACAAACTGCCCATTCTTACACACATCATCCTATTGGCCAGATATGATCTGAACCACTCCAAGGCTAGTCCTGAAATCCCAACATAGTGTTGAAGACGATAGAGCAACACTTCATGATCTATTGTGTCAAAGGCAGCAGTGAGATCAAGCAGAATTAGCAGCACAGGTTTGCCAATATCGGTTGCTAAAAAAATGTCATTCAGCACTCTAACCAGCGCTGTCTCAGTACTGTGTAGCGCCCTAAAACCGGACTGAAAGGTTTCTAAAATATCATTCCCATCCATAAAAGCCAACAACTGACGGTACACACATTTCTCAAGCAACTTACTTAATAGAGGGAGCTTAGAAATAGGCCTATAATTAGCAGGCAGTGATTTCATTTCATTTCATTTCATTTATTATTTTATAGAGCACCTTCCACAACCTTTAGGAGAAGCCCAAGGTGCTGGACACCACACTAAAAAGCTATTGCATAAAAGACACAATAAAATAAAAAATGAAAATAGAATAAAAACATAGTAAAAACATAGTAAAACAGCATAAAACAGATAGAAAAAAACCAACAACAATGACAATAATGGAGAAAATGCCTGGACATAATAATGGGCCTTCAGACGGGACTTAAAAATCTGAAGGGAAGGCGCCAGCCTAACAGTCAGAGGAAGACCATTCCACAAGGATGGTGCAAGGACCGCGAACGCACGATCTCCCCTTGATTTGCACCTGGAACGAGGGACCACCAGTAATTCCTGGTCAACAGAGCGAAGAGAGCGGGTGGAGACATGCCTATGTAATAGTGCTGATAAATAGGCAGGAGCAGTACCATGAAGAGCCCTAAAAGCAAGAATCAGTACTTTAAACTTTGCTCTGTACTGCATGGGAAGCCAGTGTAGTTTCTCCAAGACCGGTGTAATATGATCATGGCGTCTTGTGCCTGTCAAGAACCTAGCAGCTGAGTTTTGGACCAGCTGTAGGCGAGCAATCGCACCCTGACTCAGACCGGCATACAGTGCATTGCAGTAGTCGAGTCTGGACAGGACAAAGGCATGAATAACAGATTGTAAATGTTCCCTGGACAGCAGGGGCTTGATCTTAGCTAGGCGTCTCAAATGAAAAAAAACTGGAACGTACTACCATGTTAATTTGAGCATCAAATTTCAGTGAGGAATCAATTTTTACAATATTTCTCTCATACTGTGCCAAAGGGCCAAGGTCCACAGTGGAGGCTGCACCCACTAGCGTACCTGGACTGAGCACTATTACCTCAGTCTTATCACTGTTCAGATGCAGGAAGTTGGACGCCATCCAGGACGTGACATCATTTAAACAATCCAGAAGAGGAGAAATGGATCCACTAGCTCCTCGGCGGATAGGGAGATATAACTGACAGTCGTCAGCATATAGGTGAAATCTCACCCCATGTCGACGGAGTAGATTCCCCAGAGGCAGGAGATACAATGCAAACAATAGGGGGGCAAGGACAGATCCCTGCGGCACACCCCATTGCAGGTCCGCCCAGGATGATGATGCCTCACCCATCCTCACACAGAAAGTCCTGCCCTTAAGGTATGATTGAATCCATTTCAGGGCTAACCCCGAGATCCCCACCCAGCTCAACAGTCGGTCCAGAAGAATGTCATGATCGACCGTATCAAAGGCCGCAGACAGATCTAACAACAACAGAACAACTGCATCACCCATGTCACTTGCCTAATAGGCATTGTTGAGAACCATGAGGAGAGCAGTCTCAGAACTGTGACCAGCTCTGAACCCTGACTGGAAAGTCTCCCAGACCTCTTGAGTGTTCAAAAAAGCAACTAGTTGAGAATATACAACTCTCTCCAGCAGCTTCGATAGAAAAGGGAGATTCGAGATGGGCCTATATTTAGTCAAAATGGAGGCATCCAGTCCTGATTTCTTCAACAATGGATGAACAACAGCCTTCTTCAGGGAAGCCGGAACCACACCAGAACTAAGACTACCATTTATAATAGCCAAAAGAAATGGTGCCAGCACAGGGAACGTTTCCCTGAAAACCCTGGGAGGGAGAACATCACATGGAGAACCAGATGGCTTCAGCTGGCGGACCAGCTTCTCCAACTCAGACATGGATACAGGCTGAAAAAGTCCTAGCAGGGCCCGAGGCGGCACTGGGATCACCGAAACGGTCTGGGAATGATCGATATCAGTTCTAATAGTTGAAACTTTATCAACAAAAAAATGAAGAAAGTCATTACAGTTTGAGGCAGTCGGAGGTAGCACACCAAAATCAGAGTGAGAAATGTCCAGAAAGGAATTCACTACTTTAAACAAAGTACGTGAATCGTGAGAGTTGGAATCCACAATGTCAGCAGAAAATTTCTGCCTAGCTTGCTTGACAACTTTCTGGTATTTGAACAGTGAATCTCGATACAAATCACGAGAAATTTGGAGTTTGTCTTGCTTCCATTTGCTTTCTGCCCTCCTGCAGGCCCGCCTGCAAGCTCGAGTCTCATTAGACAACCAGGGTTCAGTCCTGCGTCTCGATTTCAAAAGTCCAATAGGTGCAATCTCATCCAGGATGGTCATACAGAGCTTGTCAAACTGCATGCAGAATTCCTCAGTGCAGACAGGCACTGAGAATAACTTTTCCCCTTCCACTGATAAGATCTCACTAAACCCAGCAATCCTAGCAGGATTTAAAACACGGCCACTCCTAACAAGAGGAGATGTCACAACTGTCAAGCAAGGAGCTTTAAAACTGCATAAGATGGGCGAGTGACCTGAAAACACAGGACTCAAAATCTCCACATTAACAGGAAGGCCAAGAGTAAGTACCAAATCCAGAGTATGACCCTGTATATGTGAAGGACCTAGAACCCCCTGTGACAAACTAAAAGAACTGAGCAGATGTAAAAAAAATCTTTAGCCATTGGCTTGTCCGGGCAGCACACATGAATATTAGAATCACCCACAATCAAAACATGACCGTACTTCATCGCATTTACAGCCAAGAACTCTGCAAAGTCTTTTAAAAAGTCCACATTAAACTTAGGAGGACGATATATCAAAGCCACAAATAGCAAAGGAGGCGGGCCAAGTTCAAACAGGCACATTTCAAAGCTGGAAGGTGGATTCAGAGGAAAAAGTTGTTTACAGCTAAAACCAGATTTATAAATAACAAGCAGTCCACCACCTCTGCCAGAAGGCCTTGGAACATTAAAACAACTACAGTCCACAGGTAGTAGTTCCAGCAACGCACCCGAGTCCCCCATTGGCATCCAGGTCTCACAAATACATGAAAATCCCAGCTGTTGAGAATCAAAGAAATCCTTTAAAATAAAAGTTTTGTTCACTACAGACCTGGCGTTGATTAGGCCAAGCCGGACTGATGGCGAAGAAGTTAATCCATCAGCTTTAGAGTCAGCAGATACGGACAAAGCTTCCACCAGACACAGGGCGCCGATTTGCCTGATTTGCAGCTCTCCATCGGTAACGAGGCATCGGATGATTACGCTGCATCGGCGTCTCGAATCCCGCTAAGGGCACTAGGCAAGACGAAGGTGGATCCAGCAAACGAGATAACGCCACAATGCGGCTTCCAGGCCGAGCCAGCCCCGCAAGATCCTTCCAGGACCGAGGCGGCACAGCGCGCAGACGCGTACTGCTCCCGCCACGGCATCCCCGGCGCCTCTGACGCCTCCTCCAACAACCCTGGGCCAGAACACGCCACGGAGGAACATGCGGCGCCAAGCTGCTCCGAGCCAGAAATGGCCCACTGGACTCCCTCCAACCCGCTGTAGCCCCCAGAGGCACCAATCCAACACATGGACGAAGCTCCAGGAGAGTCGCTCGATCGTAAGTCAACAAAAGAGCAACATCACACACAAAAATCCCCAAAAACAAGAAAAATACAAACAAATTCTGGAGAGACAGACGGCGTGCCACATACACCGGCGCCATCTTCACCAACACCAGTTAATGCATCCAATCCAGGCTTTTTGAGTAAAGGCTGTACAACTGCCTTTTTAAAATCGTCCGGAACCAAACCAGAAGCCAAACTCATGTTAAACAAGTGCAATATTGAAGGGGCCACTGTTAAAAAGACTTCTTTAAAGAGGTCAGGAGGCACCACATCATCTGGAGAGCCACTCAGCTTAGCCTCCTCCACCATCTTAGCTAAGTCAGCTAAAGTAATTGGTTGGAATGACTCCAGCCTTCCAGCAGCAGATACAGAGAGGCTCAATTCTGGTACCCTTGGCATAACAGAATGGAGCGTAGCCACTTTCCCTATAAAAAATGTAAGGAACTTGTCACACATCTCGACAGATGTCTGTACCGGAAAGTGGTCTTTCACGTTCAATACAGAGTTAATTGCAGCATATAGTACTCTGGGATTGTTTGAGTTCACAGAGATAAGGTTGGAGAAATAAGCATGTTTTGCAGATATATATATAAATATAAACACAATTTATTAAAATAACAAAACAAAAGACAAAGTTAAAAGATTGAGAAGTTACAGTGCAGAAGGTACAGCATAAGAAACACTCATCTAACAGACAAATACATCAGTTTTCAATTTTGATTTATAGTAAGTTGCTATAGTTACAGCTGATTTGAGGTCATATGGTTCCATCAATGTGCAAAACTCAAAAAAATTAGATAATAGGGCTCCTAACCCTAAC
This sequence comes from Aphyosemion australe, assembly GCA_006937985.1. Taxonomy (NCBI): domain Eukaryota; kingdom Metazoa; phylum Chordata; class Actinopteri; order Cyprinodontiformes; family Nothobranchiidae; genus Aphyosemion; species Aphyosemion australe. The sequence continues at coordinate 194,583 of SSNS01000706.1, read as the reverse complement.
CCCATGCCACTGAGTGATTTATAAATCAGGCTGTGTCCAAATCCAGGGGTTGCATGCTCATGAGTACCCGTCCTCATTGGTCTAAGGAGAACGTGTTCTTCCGTGACCGGTTAGACCAGATATTAACAGCTGTGAATGTGGACAGTCTAGCCTTAAATAATAATCCCGCCCCTACTTCGGCGGATGTCCTCCTGTCACCTAGCAACTGCTACTGCACTAAGAAGCTGCAGAAATGGAGCTCACACTTTTTCCTTGGTTATTTTATGATTTTTGATTTACCAGTTTTATGAACTGTAATTAAGAACAAGAATACAAAAACACATTACAGACCTAATGAAAATGGGAAACGCCTAAAAACACAACCACTTCAGGCTTTTACTTTTTGTTCAGTCAGATATTAAGATAAATCCAAGACCATGGTCTTGAGTCGGAAAAGGGTAGAATGCCTTCTCCAGGTCAGGGGCGAGGTCCTGCCCCAAGTGGAGGAGTTCAAGTATCTTGGGGTCTTGCGAAGGGTGGAGCGTGAGATCGACAGGTGGATTGGTGCTGCGTCTGCAGTGATGGGGGCGTTGTACCGGTCTGTCGTGGTGAAGAGAGAGGTGAGCCAAAAGGCGAAGTTCTCGATTTACCGGTCGAACTACGTTCCTACCCTCACCTATGGTCACAAGCTTTGGGTAGTGACCGAAAGATCGAGATCGCGGATACAAGCGGCCGAAATGAGTTTTCTCCGCAGGGTGTCTGGGCTCTCCCTTAGAGATAGGGTGAGAAGCTCGGTCATCCGGGAGGGGCTCGGAGTAGACCCGCTGCTCCTCCACATCGAAAGGAGCCAGTTGAGGTGGCTCGGGCATCTGGTTAGGATGCCTCCTGGACGCCTCCCTGGTGAGGTTTTCCGGGCACGTCCAACCGGGAGGAGACCCAAAGGAAGACCCAGGACACGCTGGAGGGACTATACCTCTCGGCTGGCCAGGGAACGCCTTGGGATTCTCCCGGAGGTGCTGGCCCAAGTGGCTGGGGAGAGGGAAGTCTGGGCCTCCCTCCTTAAGCTGCTGCCCCCGCGACCCAACTCCGGATAAGCGGATGAAAATAGATGGATGGATGGACAGATGTTAAGAAGCTGTCATTTCAAGTTGTACTGCTGCTCTCCTGCTGCGTCTCCCATTTCTTCTGCCATTGTTGCCGGTATAGAAATCAATCCCACAGTTCATCACAGGATTTATGGAGGTGAGGAGACCACGGAGACTACACCACACCCGTTCTCACATTCGGGGAAAAGAAGAACAGATTTCAAGACTGCATTCTGAGAATTCTTGGAATTTGGACAGTCTTAGTCACGGCACTGTGCCGTCACTGGTCTTAAAATCCAACCTCATGAGCACACAACCCCTGGATTTGTACACAGCCCCTGTTACACTTTCAAATGGATTCTGTAGTTTACTGGTAGCCAGTGTAGAAAGGCACACTTGGCAGTTTTGGCTTGCTTTTAGCAGCCCCTAGTGTTCCGTTAGTAAAAGCAAAAGTGAAACTTATCTCCTCGCTGTGCGTTCATCTTTTTAACACCTTAATTCATTTAAAAATTTTAAAAATTTGCTTAGTATGGTTTTAACTCATTAACTGCCAGCCGTTTTCTGATCAGAAAGCCCCTGACTGCCAGCATTTTTGAGCGTTTTTACTGTTTTTTGAAGAACATTGTGCTCTATGATCATGTAAACGCCAAAACTACCAAAAGAAAGAGTAGACTCACTTCTTACATCAGGAAGAATCGCTGTATTTTGAGCGTTATCCATTCGTTCACAATCTGGTGCCCAAGCACTGCTCCAGAAGCATTTCTGGTTTGGCGCATCGTTTTTTTTTCACAACAGCGGCCCAAAGCAAACTCCTAATTCATTGATTTTCCGCTTCCTATAGTCGTCAATGGCAGTGAATGAGTTAATAAAATTTTTGACAAAAAATAAAATTTTTAGCACAAAAACTAAACTTAGGCAAATTCTTAGCTTACCAGTTAAAAATAAATAAAGAAAAAACGACTATATCTGCTGTTAAGTACTCAACTGGAACTATAGTTTATGATCCTGAATGAATTAATAACACTTTCAGAGACTTTTGCAAAACGCTGTACTCGTCACAGAAAAACCCATCAGATAATGAGATCATACCGTACCATACCATACCATTAACTTTTTGTTCTTTTTAAAACACTGTGTTTTAAAAAGAACAAAAAATGGTAAATGGTCTGTATTTGTATAGCGCCTTCTTAGGGTTCTACAACCCCCCAAGGCGCTTCACAACACAATCAACTCAATTCACCCATTCACACGCTGGTGGGGATGAGCTACGATGTAGCCACAGCTGCCCTGGGGCGCACTGACAGAGGCGAGGCTGCCGAGCACTGGCGCCACCAGTCCCTCCGACCACCACCAGCAGGCAAGGCGGGTTAAGTGTCTTGCCCAAGGACACACAGCAGCATTCTCTGGCCAGAGCCGGGATTGAACATGCAACCTTCCGATTACTGGACAACCCGCTCTACCTCCTGAGCTACTGCTGCCCTAAAAACACAAAGGAAAAATCAGACAGACACAGGATGAACGTACCGAACATACCATACCAGTTTTATTTCTAAAGCACATTTAAAAACAGCATGGCAGCTGACCAAAGTGCTGTACAAAACAAAGCAACACATATAGACATTGCTCCACAGTGAGAAGCGTTGTGTCAACATACTAAAAACCCACTAAAACTAGAGTCTGCATAAGCAGCGTTTAAAAACAGACCACAAAACACAGGTAAAAAGGTAAAAAAAATCATACAATATAGACTCATATAAAAGACAAATGGATGCAGTGTTCCCTCGCCCGGACGCGGGTCACCGGGGACCCCCCCGGAGCCAGGCCTGGAGGTGGGACACACTGGCGAGCGCCTGGTGGCTGGGCCTTCACCCATGGAGCACCGGCCGGGCACAGCCCGAAGAGGAGACGTGGATCCCCCTTCCCATGGGCTCACCACTCGTGGGAGGAGCCAAAGGGGTCGGGTGCAGTGTGGAAAGGGTGGTAGCCAAAGGCAGGGACCTTGGCAGTCTGATCCTCAGCTACAGAAGCTGGCTCTAGGCACGTGGAATGTCACCTCTCTGGTGGGGAAAGAGCCGGAGTTGGTGTGTGAGGTTGAGAGGTTCCAACTAGATATAGTTGGACTCACCTCAACGCATGGCTCTGGCTCTGGAACCAGTTTCCTCGAGAGGGGTTGGACTCTCTACCACTCTGGAGTTGCTCCCTCTGAGAGGCGCCGAGCAGGGGTGGGCATACTTCTTGCCCCCCATCTTGGTGCCTGTACGTTGGGGTTTACCCCGGTGAACGAGAGGGTAGCCTCCCTCCGCCTCCGTGTGGGGGGATGGGTCCTGACTGTGGTTTGTGCTTATGCACCAAACTGCAGCTCAGACTACCCACCCTTTTTGGATAAAAAATACATAAGAATACACTCATATAAAACAAAAAGGCTACAAAAGTAGGGATAAAAAGAAACAGAGGAAAAAGCAATCACTGACCAAAAGCCAAGTTGTAAAAGTACGCCTTTAGCAGCGATTTAAATCTAGCAAGGGAGGGTGCCTGCCTCACAGAGAGTGGGATCGTGTTCCAGAGTGTGGAGGTGGCAAACGAGAAGGCTCGCTCCCCACGTGATTTGTACCTCATTCTGGGGGTGCACAGTAGCAGGTGATCGGCTGACCTTAAAGAACGTGAGGGCACATAGAGGGTGATCAACTCAGACAAATACTGAGGAACTTGACCGTTCAGAGCTTTGTAGACAAAGGTCAGAACTTTAAAACTCACCCGATAGCGTACGGGTAGTCAATGAAGATTTGCCAGGATGGGTGTGATATCATGTCTGTCTCTGTTTGTTAGAAACCTGGCATTTTGCAATTTCTGCAGACGATAGAGAAAGGAAGTTTTGACACTAATGAGGAGTGAATTTGCATAGTCCAACCTTGAGGTGATGAAAGCATGTATTACAGACTCCAAGTGTGGTCGCTTCAGTATCGGTTTCAGGCAAGTTAAGTGACGCAGGTGAAAGAAACATGATCTAACCATGGCATTGATCTGAGGGGCCTTTGATAGGTCAGAGTCAAGTTTGACCCCCAGGCTGGTTACGCAGGGTTTAAGGTTTAGGGAGGAGAAAGATGGAGCAACAGATAAGTGAGGACTATGACTTTGTTTGAAAAGAATTGCTTCAGTCTTTCCTTCATTCAGCCGCAGAAAGTTGGAAGCAAGCCAGTTTTTTTTTTTATTTGTGGTTTTTTAGTGATCTAAGATTACAATACTAGATTGCTGCCTATGTGTATATAGATGTATCCTTGTTTTTATCTTTCTTCTAATTACCTTTTGAGTGATGGTGCTGCTGTGACAAGTGAATTTCCCCACTGTGGGATCAATAAAGTCTATTCTATTCTATTTTTTACCTCTAGAAGACAGTCCTGTAGTAGATGAGGGATTACAGGTTGGTGTAAAGCCAGATAAATTTGACAATCATCAGCGTACAGATGGTATTTTATGCCATGCTTAGCCAAGATTGTGTCCAGGGGGAGGATATAGATGGAAAAGAGTAGAGCAGGGGTTCCCAAATTTTTTTCTTTGAGGACCCCCTTGCCTGTGTCCAAGACAAGCCAGGACCCCCAACCCCACGCATAAACACGTTAAATGTAATAATTTGCTAACTTTCAACAGACATACAGAGTTATAACTTTTATATGGAGTTCTTATTATACTGTAGGGTGTGTTATTGAGATTTTATAAATGGAATTTTTACAAATAAAATCTTGCTAACCTCACAACCTCAGCAAAGACAAAATTATGGGGACCCCCTGTAATCTTGTGGGGACCCCATTTGGGGTCCCGACCACTGATTTGGGAACACCTGGAGTAGAGGACCCAAAACCGAGCCTTGACGCACTCCCCATGGGAGTGGCACAAAGGGAGAGGAGCAGTCGCCAATGCAAACGCTGAAACATCTATCAGCAAGGCAGGAGTGAAACCAGTTGAGGGGTTCCCCTTTAACTCCCACCAATGATTCCAATCTACTTAGCAAGATGCTGTAATCGACCGTATCAAATGCCGCAGAAAGGTCCAGCAGCAGTAACAGGACATGGGAGCCACTATCAGATGCAACCATGATGTCATTTAGCACACGTATATGAGCAGTTTCTGTGCTGTGATTGGGCCTGAAGACAGACTGGAATAGGTAAAATAAGCAGTTATTCTCCATGTGAGCTGAAAGTTGAGCATGAACAATTTTTTCTAAAACCTTGGACAGAAAAGGAAGCTTGGCGATTGGACGGAAATTTGTAAAATCATTTTGATCTAGTCCCGTATTTTTCAATAGTGGCTGAACGACCGCCTTTTTAAAGGCCCCAGGAAATACTCCAGAGGATAAACTGATGTTGATAATGTTCAGTTTTGGAGGTAGGGAGTCCTCTGGAGAGCCTGAGGGCTTTAAGGACCCAATCATTTTATCCAAATCCGTAAGGGAAACAGAGTCAAAAGCAGCAAACGGGAGAGGACATAATGTGTCATCATGAGTAACAGGCCCCAGGGACACAAAGCTGTGAATAATAACCTGGATTATTTGCAGAAAAAAGTTCTGGAGTGCGGTGTATAAGGCAATTGTCAGAGTGGAGGGAGCAGAGGATTCATTTAGCAAGAGGACGGAATTTTTATTTATTTATTATTTTATTTATTCTTTACTTAACCAGAAAGGTCCGATTGAGATTAAAAACCTCATTTTCAAGGGAGTCCTGGCCAAGAGGCAGCAAAAGTTACAGTTACAACATATATATATATTTTTTTCAGTTACACAGACATGTTATGTACAGAATTACAGAAGGCAATTACAACATAGGGAATCTGTCTCAAGGGCTCTCATTCTGGTTTTAAATGTATTCAAGGAGATAAACTCGGTTAGTTTCCAGTTTTCCTGCAGCCTGTTCCATGCGGAAGGAGCAGAGTGAACAAAAGCCCTTTTACCCAGTTAAGCGCAAACAAACGGAATTATTGGTATTGTAAAGTTTGCGTCACCAAGATGCAAGGAGATTATATTAGCAAAATATTTATTCCTAGCAGATCTAACTGCTTTCTGATATAAGTAAGTAAGTAAATTTTATTTGTATAGCACTTATCACAGAAAAAGAATCACAAAGTGCTTCACAAAGATCAACAAAACAAAAGATAAAGTCATCATAAAATGATCTTAAAACAAAACAACAGAATATAAAATCAATAAAAATCGAAAAACAGAAAGTCATAAAATGATAAAACAATTGAAAGATGCTTATAAATACTAGTTTAAAAGGAATAAAACAAAAGATTGAAATAAAAGCAGTTTTAAACAAAAGGGTCTTCAGCTGCTTTCTAAAGGTGACCAGACTGTCAGTAACATGTAGGGATAAAGGAAGTTCATTCCAAAGTCGGGGTGCAACAGCCTGGAAACAAAATCATCAGCATCCTCCCCATCACGACTTCTTCTTCCTCAGTAAGTGAGGCAGCATCTGAGGTAACTGTAGAACCTCATCTGTGTTTGAACTGTTTTGATGCAGTTGAGCTTTCAGAGTTATCAAAAATATTAGCTTCATCTAAACCTTCAACTTGTATTTTAGACCCAATCCCAACCAAATTATTTAAAGAAACATTTCCTTTGGTTACTGCCCCCATTTTAGATATAATTAACCTATCCTTAGTAAATGGATACGTACCGCAGGAGTTTAAGGTTGCTGTAATTAAACCTCTACTTAAGAAACCTTCTCTGGATCCAGATGACCTAATGAATTATAGACCAATATCTAATCTCCCATTTTTATCTAAAGTCCTTGAGAAAATAGTGGCCA
>SSNS01000706.1:93834-185341 GCA_006937985.1 Aphyosemion australe | reverse complement strand
GTGTGTGTGTGTGTGTGTGTGTGTGTGTGTGTGTGTGTGTGTGTGTGTGTGTGTGTGGGTGTGGGTGTGGGGTGTGCCTGTGCCTGCTCTGTCTTCTCAACCCCCAGTGAGCCGTAGCGGATGGCTGCTCATACTGAGCCAGGATCCTCTGGAGGTTTCTTCCTGTTAAAAGGGAGTTTTCCTTCCCACTGTCGCTAAATGCTTGCTTAGTATGAGGATTGTACCAACACAATGACACTAGTCAGTGTCTTGATGCAATCTGCTGGGTCCCTTATATAGGAAACTTTTTTACTGATTGGCTTATGAACTGAACTGTATTGAAATGTTTACTTTGTGAAGTGCCTTGAGACGACTCTTGTCGTGATTTGGCGCTATATAAATAAACTGAATTGAATTGAATTGGAAAGATCGATCACCTCGACTTTTTTATCTGGTCTTTGGAACTTCTAGGAGGTTCTGGTTTGTGGACCTGAGGGCTCGGGTAGGAGCATAAGGCTTTAACAGTTCAGTAACATAAGGAGGAGCTTGGCCATGTAGAGCCCTGAAAGTTCTAGTCAGGATTCTAAAGTTAATGGGTAACCAGTGCAGAGACATCAGAATAGGAGTGATGTGAGCTCTTCTGTTTGCTCCAGTTAGGAGCCTCGCTGCAGAGTTCTGGACCAACTGAAGGCGGTCAAGGGCTTTTTTGTTAAAACATGTGAAAAGTGTGTTACAGTAATCTAGACGGGAGGAGATAAAGGCATGGAGAACCATTTCAAGCTCATGTTTTGAGACCAACCTTCACAGTTTGGAGATATTTCTCAAGTGATAAAAACAGTTTCTGACCAGCGTTTTTGAGTGGCCTTCAAGAGACATTGATTGGTCAAAAACACACAAATTCCTCATGTTTGACTTGACGGCAGAAGCTAAATGACCAAGTTGTTGACTAATCAGAGGAGCCATGCTCTCAGGGGCAATGATCAGACATTCAGTCTTTTCAGTTTAACTGAAGGAAGTTATCTTCTAGCCAGCTAGTGATCGCTGATAGGCACTCTAGTAGTTCAGCCAGTTTATAGAACTCAGAATTCTTAAAGCAGCAGCACAGCTGGATGTCATCTGCATATAGGTGATAGGAGACATCATGAAAAGCATCAATTATCTGTCCAAGAGAGTGTATATGTAATAAAAACAGGAGTGGACCTAAGACAGAGCCTTGGGGTACCCCACAGAACAGATTGGTGGAATCTGACATGATGTGGTTTATACAGACACTGAAACTTCTGTTATAAAGGTACGATCTGAACCAGTCTAGAACAGTTCCAGAGATTCCCACCGAGTCATGAAGTCTCTTAACTAAGGTGCTGTGATCAACAGTGTCAAAAGCTGCAGAAAGATCCAACAACACTAAGACTGTAAATTCCCCATTGTCTGCAGCCATCATGATGTCACTGGAAACTTTAAGCAAAGCTGTTTCTGTGGAATGAGTTTTACCAAAACCAGATTGGAATTTATCAAAGTTGTTGTGAAGTTCCAGAAAAGTGATCAGTTGATCGGCCACAACTTTTTCTAAGATTTTAGAGATAAGGGGCAATTTAGAAATGGGTCTGTAATTATTAGGCTGAGAGGAGTCCAAACTGGGGTTTTTAAGAATCGGTTCAACAACAGCATGTTTGAAAACAAAAGGTCCAGAGCCAGATTGGAGAGATAGGTTAATAAAATCCACAATGCATTGGGCCAATTTGGTCAAAGACCTTAAGAAGCAAAGTGGTTGGGAGAAAATCAACAGGGCAGGAAGTTGGTCTCATGTTTTTCTGAATGAGACAGATGTCCTGGACATCTACAGGAGTAAAGAAGGACCATGATTGGGAGGGAGGTGGCTGGATGGGAGAACAGGAAGAGGATGGGGGTGAAAACTTTTTTTTTCCTTCTTATTTCTCCTCTGGAAGACATAGACAGTGTTTCTGGACAAAGTTATGTTCTGTTGAGATTTCGTTAAAACAAGTTGTCAGTCAGGAATGAGCCCCAAGTTCAGCTTTAAAACTCAAACAAGTCATTAACCAGGTCACTCTGGTAAAAAAATCACTTCTACTTGGTGTTTCTTGTTTTGTTTATTTTAAATAAATCATGTGGGGTCATGTCTCAAAGGGATCTCTTCACCCTATTTTGATTGTGGAAGCTTCTGATTTAACATCGTATGAAATACCATATTAGCTAAATATTTAGTTTAAATGCTAAATTTGGATTTACCTTTGAATTTAAATATTTAGTTAAACTATATGTATTCAGATTCCTCATGACATCACATCTCTATTCACAAAGACACCAACAATAAAAACCATAGATATAGTAATAGACAGACTCAGACAAGATAAAACCCTGCAAAAAAGAACAAATCTAAAAATAGACGACATATTATTGGAGTGGTGGTGCAAGCGATGGCCGAAGAAGGTGTAAATGGCTGGGATATGGACCGTCATGTCTGTGAAAAGGAATCCACCATAGATGTATATCTATGGGACTGCACAGCATACCTGATGTTAGCGGTTAGCATGCTCGAGCCATGTTGGTTAGGGCGTACACCATCTCGCCTGAAAAAGGAAAAACGTTTCCAAAACAGGTTGAAGTTATAAATGAAACCAAAACCGAAGGACCTGCAAGCAGACTGGAGCCAGGAATGGACAGAGAGCAGGCGGCTGAAACTTCCACATCCATGAGAAACTGTGGGAATTGGGCCAGAGATGAAAACAGACCTGTAACATCGTGTAACATCATTTGATCCCACATGAATGATCACTCTTTTAACTGAAGTTGGGATGGAGCACAGCAGACCAGGAACTATATCCAGTGATAGGGAATCCTTGAACAGTTCTTGTGAGATATGCAGCCTGTCCTTTTTCCACCTCCGTTCGAGTATTCTACACTGACATCTGAAGGTACGAGTCTCATCAATCAGTTCCTTGACAGAATAATACTTCCTAAATTATCAGATAGCCAAGGCCTTTGACTCACCACTAACATCAGCTGAGCTCCAGGAAGCCCTTAAAACCATGCCCAATAAGAAGTATCTAGGTCCTGATGGGTTTCCAGTAGAATTCTATAATTCTACTATAATTCTGGCTCCAACATTCTTCAGAATGATGAGAGAAATTTAAGGAAACGGCAGGCTACAGCCGAATATGATTTCATCCAACATTAGTCTCCTGTTAAAACCAGGCAAAGACCCTGTATTTCAGGTCAGGTCAAACGACCAAACATCAGCCAGCTTCTGTCTTCAGAGTGGGACCAGGCAGGGATGCCTACTTTTTCCCTCAGTCAGTGCGTTAACATGCGCATCAGAAAACCAAAATATTGTCTATAAAGACTCACACATTTTTTTAAAGGCTTGTAAACGCGTTAGTCTGGCTGAAGGTGAACTGGTTCTAATCTGGCTGAAGCACCCAAATAATGCACATACTTGTTTGATCTGGCTTTTAATGCAGGTTGACTTGAGTAGTTAACTTCTGTTTTTAATTTATTTGCATTTTATCTTTACTTTTTAGCATTAAATGCATTTGTTTAATACATTTTAACCTTGATTTTAACTGCAATTTTTTCTTGATGGTTTATTTTTAATTTATTTATTATTTTTACTCTTGTTCAGCACTTTGGGGTTGCCTGTGTGACTGTAAATGTGCTATATAAAAAAAACTTTTAAGAAAATCATCACACATAGCAACTGATGCCTGTACGGGAAAGAGGTCATTCACATTCAACACAGAGTTAATTGCGGCATACAGAACTCAAGGATTATTAGTTCACAGAGATGATGTTGGAATAATAAGCAGTTTTTGCAGATTTAAATGCTTCCTGATAGGATTTCCAACTTTCCCTTAGTGCAATCAAAGGTTATCCTTCTTCCATTTGTTCTTCAATCGTCTGCATTCTCTTCTTGCAGCCCGCGTAGCGTATGTTGACCATAGATTTACAGTACGATTTCCTCTCCTCAGTCTTAAAGGCACAGCAGTGACAAGAATGGCCTTACTGGTCCAATTAAAATAAGTGAGTAGTCCATCCAGTGAAGACCAGTCCGACAAATCAGGTGCCACCTCACCAATTAACAAAGAAAATTGTCCAGCAGTGTCCGAGTTCATAGGATGCCTATAACTAACAGGGACAGCAGGTGTCACCAAACTACTGTATTGCATTGTCTCAAATAATATTGGCTTGTGGTCTGAGAAAACTGCATCATTAATACTCAGGTTAGCCACAGGTATGGGCTGGATGCATAGGCATCATTTTAACCGGGGATGCCAGGGACATGTCCCCGGCAAAATTTGTGATTGGCAGTTGTGTCCCCACCACTTCCAGGCCGAACCTGCCTAGTTGTTGGAGGCCAAATATATATCATCAATAATAGTTTGACCACATATTTAGATAAAAACGTGGGGTTTCTGTCGCACCGGAACGTCAGAACTGCCTGATATTTACATCAGCCAACTCCATCTCTCTGTCATGGTGCAGCAGCTCTCCATCAAACATAAGCTAGTTTATAAATGTCATTCTTTAATTTTCTTCAGTTTTTGCATTTCTCATGTCAGTAATTATAATGTTACATTTGCTGCCAGTAAAAATGAATAATAATTCATTTATTTTATTTTATTTTCAACAATTTACAAAAGCAAAGCATGCTGGGAAATCGGTTCATCATTTTCATAGACGTCATCACCAACAAAACTTCTAGTTTAGCTAACTTTTTAGTGGGGAAAAGCTAATAAGCCTTTAGTTCAGCGCTAATGTTCGGAGTACTAGCAAGTGAAGAAAAGGCACAGGTGGCCGAATTAGAACTTCCTTGGATTATTGTTTTAAAATATTAATTGCGTTTCAGTTCAGTTACTGCGCAGTTCCTGTCGTCCATCCGCGTGTAACCGAAAATGTTCCTGTGAGAGAACGGCAGTGTTGGGAGTAACGAGTTACAAAAGTAATTAATTACTGTAATGCATTGCTTTTGTCTGTAACGCGGTAATGTAAGGCATTACAGAAAAAAAATCAGTAATATTTTACTCGGTACAATGTCAGTAACGCGCGCATTGCAACGCATTTTTAACCAGGAATCAATTAGTGAGTTTTCTTCAGGGTTCTAATTACGTGGGAGCCTGAATAAAGGTCCAGTTTCGATATGACATTATTTATAGGAACTCCAGCGCACCAGAGAGGACAGTGACCGCTGATCGGATGCGCTGCAGCTGCGCGCACCGCCTCCACAGTAACATTCTCAAAGTCACGCCACAAGAAAAAAAAAAAAACATTTAACACGCGATTGTTCATGTCCGCTTTCTGGCACTTTCTCTTTTACTCATGCCTGACGCGCGCTGCCTCAGTGGAGATCATCTGTGTGTAGCCGGATCCTGCCTCGCTGCAGACTTCTCTGGCTCACAATATACTCTGCGTTGTGTAATCAATAAGGATTCGGAGGTTCAGGTTCAGCCCAACTGATGGCGTGTTTATTCTGCACAGAATGGAGTGACACAGTTCAGCAGCAGTGTAAAGCACCCAGCTCATCTCCCTCCATTACAGCTCCGAACAGATTGAGGAAGGAAGTGATATATCACACAATAAATAAAGTACTTATATATAAAAAAAGAACATTTACACATACCATCGACTGACCTTTGAAACAATGATGAAAAGATATAACAATTGATATATAATAAAAGAAAACCAACAACACACCTGCACAGAATGGAGTGACACAGTTCAGCAGCAGTGTAAAGCACCCAGCTCATCTGTTAAAACAAAAGAGCCTCATGAAAAGCCGCCGGATTAACGCGGGAAAAGTTGATTCGGCTCACACACCCATGCTGCGACTATAAAGATTTAACTTCGATTAAACAATTCCATTCTTCATTAAACTGTGCAATGTTAGAGTTAAACATCTTATCAACATGTTAGTCAAAGAATTATACAACATTTTGTCCTTCGTAACAACTTTCAACCATTAATTTAACAGGAGCTCCGTGAAAAACTCACCTCCCTCCATTACAGCTCCGAACAGATTGAGGAAGGAAGTGACGTCAAAGAATAAGGCTTTCAAAATAAAAGTCAACTGACTTTTCTCAAAATATCAGAAAATAAGCTTTTAAACCGAGTTTTACAATAAAAACGAAAAGAAAACAATATACAACCATAAAACTTGAGACAATTTATCAAAGTAAATAAAAATAAAATAAAACAACACATGATCTGATAAATAAATTAAAATAAATGAAGGATTTTTGGTGGAATGAAATACCCATTTTCTTTCCATGCTACATTCACCCCTCCTAAATGACACCAAAATCCTGTCTTTCCACTAAGCTGTTCGGTCATACAACAAACCATGGAAACCCATCATTTAGACAAAACTAGAGTGAGGTTGACCTAAAGAAAACCATCTTTATAATCAGCTGTGTAAGCTACCTGTAAAAACAGGTCCAGAGAAATTTTAAGGGTGATCAAGCCTAAATCTCTCACGGAAAACGTTCGATGCCAAATACACCAAACCACCCACCATTTACGTCCACTGTCAATTATGACCACACAGCCACACAGAAAATTGAATGTCTTCATAAATGAACTGGAAGAACAAAAAAAATGTAAATAAATCAAAACACCCACATTAGAATAGTGTGAGGAGAGACTGTGATTTTCTGCCAAGTGAACTGGTAAACTGTCTAAGATTGAATGACCTCTGAGCCATAGACTCTACTAAGCGGTCAACTTTCTTAACAACCCTTCCAACACGTGTCCTAACTACACCCGATGCATCTGCCTGTCCAACCGCATCACTACTTGGACCCCGGTCTCTGCCTGTGACCACTGAACCCATTACAGTTGTTAGATTGTTGTCTGTCTCAACCATTGGCACTGCGCCTAATCCATCACAATCAGCCAGACCAGAGGCCTCTGCCTCAGACACTCGACCCCTTGTGCTTTCACACTCATAGGACTCTCCACCAGTGCTTCCAGTGTCTTCCCGACATGTCTGCACTCCTTCTGATTCATTGACACTGGCATCCCATGTTTTGATGTGTATCCCCACCCCAGTTGTCCTCCTTGAATCAATTTCCTCCATGGAATCGGTGGTATCCACCATGCTAAATCCAGCCTCAGACCCATCAAAGCTGCACACAGTTCCATTGCTGTCCTCATCTGCAGATACAACTGGCAGAAAACTGATGTCCAAAATGAGGTTGCGGTGAACTACTTTGGTGTTCCCTCCGTCATCCTCCAACTTGTATATGTGCGTCCTAGAATCTTTGTCAGTGACTGTGTAGACCTTTGATTCCCATTTGTCAGCCAGTTTCTTTTTCCCTCTCTCACTTTTATTGGCAAGGAGGACTCTATTTCCCACATTCAGCTGAAACCCCTTGATCTTCTTGTTGTAGTCTCTGGCCTGCTTATCTTGTTCTGCAGCTGCATGCCTTTGAGCAATATCTGCTGCTTCTCTCAGATATGACATCAACGTCTCAGCGTAGCTGCTATAGTCTATTGTCACTGGGTCATGCATCACCTGCTGAAACATGACATCCACAGGCAGTATTGGGACACGGCCAAACATTAAGTGGAAAGGAGCATATCCGGTTGTCTCGTGTATTGTTGCATTATATGCAAATGTCAGAGTTTGGATTTGTTGGGGCCATTTTGCCTTTTCCTTGAGCGGTAATAAGCGAAGCATACTTCCCAAAGTTCGGTTGAACCGTTCAGTCCCTCCATTCCCCATCGGATGGTAAGCAGTTGTGTGTGACTTTGATATCCCAGACAGCTTGGATAATTCCGAGATAAGCTCGCTTTCAAAATTAGCTCCTTGATCTGTGTGAATTCGCTCTGGGAAACCATAGACACAGAAGACATGATCCCACAGCTTCCTTGCTACTTGTTTTGCGGTTTGGTTTGCACATGGGAAGGCATGGGCCAACTTGGTGAAGTGGTCTGTAACCACGAGGACATCCACGGAGTGTTGTCTGTTATCCTCCGCACTCCAAAAATCTAGGCACACCAACTCCATAGGGGCTGAAGTCCTAATACTTTCAAGTGGAGCTCTTGCTGATGGTTCCGGGGTCTTAGCCAATATGCATCTCTGACAACATTTTACATAGTTCCTGATCTGATGTTCCATTCTTGGCCAGAAGAAACGTTGTTTTGCTAGGTAGATCGTCCTAGCTTGACCCTGATGTCCGGCTAAGTCGTGCACACCACACAATGCCTTCTTCTCCAAACTTCTTGGCACAATGAACTGATGTCTCTTCTGCTTGCTTAAAGGGTCCTTCACAACCCTATAGAGGACTCCATCCAGAACTGTGAGTTTTTCCCATTGCTTTAAAAGAGCGAGAGCTCTTGAGTCAAATTCTTCTCTTTCCCTCCGGGAGGGCCTCCTGTTTCGACTTAGAAATAGCAGTATTCTAGAAATACTGGTATCTTGTTCTTGACTCTGACGAAGCTCATCCAGAGAGAAAACAGGTAGCGGATCCAGCCCTACAGGTGTAACTTGTTGAATGGTCTGAACCAACTGAGCTGCCCTAGACTGCATAGACACACCCCAATGGTTATGCACGTCGATGAGGGCTTTTACAGCTGTGCTGCTTGAGGGACAAGGTGTGTGAGTCTCAGCTTCAGTACACAACACTGGTCCGTTTACACATTGACACTGGACCTTCAGACGAAAGACACCTTGGATTCCATGCTCACCAAGTCCACCACTTTCATCCATCAGATTGTCATAACACTCATTTAGGAGTCTATGACCAACTGTTTTGGAGAATGGATCTCTGCTGAGAGTGTCTGCTACAACGTTCTTACTTCCTGCGATATGCTTAAGATCAAATGTGTAGGGTGCAAGTTTGGCAACCCAACGTTGTTCACAAGCATCTAGTTTAGGTTTTGTCATGATATATGTTAATGGATTGTTATCCGTCCATACTGTGAAAGAGTTGCCTTTTAGCCAGTGGCTAAATTTCTCACACACGCTCCATTTCAGGGCCAGAAATTCAAGTCTGTGAGCCGGGTATCTCTTTTGGGAGTTACTCAAGGTCTTACTTGCAAAGGCTATTGGCCTCGCTTTACTTTCACCTTCTGGTATCTGTGATAACACAGCCCCTAGTCCATCTAAAGATGCATCAATGGACAAAATCAAAGGGCGTGTGAAGTCAGGATGAGCGAGAACCACGCAGTTCATCAAACTCTGTTTCAGCTTGTCCAAAGCCACATCACATTCCTGGGTCCAGTCGTCAGGTTTGAGCTTCCTGTAAGTTCCTGCATTTGCCCTTGCCTTTCCTCTTCGTTTCTGCCCAGCAGTGAGGGCAAAAAGCGGTTTAGCAACAGAAGAGCAGTTGGGGAGGAAGTGTTGGTAATAGAATACCATCCCCAAAAAGGATTTAATCTGCCGGACAGAAGGGGTACAGCCATCATCTTCCATCAGGTCAGACCTTGACATCTTTGCTATAACTTCGACCTTCGATGGGTCCACAGCTACTCCGCTACCATCTATGACATGGCCCAGAAACTTTACGGATGCTCTCATGAGATGGCACTTCATGGGGCTCAACTTCAGGTTATGTTCCCGCAGCCGCTGGAAAACAACCTCTAGTCTCTGTAAAGCCTCCTCTTCAGTCGGGGCAAAGACGAGCAAGTCGTCTAGGTAGCATAACAGACTGCTGAAGTTCAGGTCCCCAAATATGCTCAACATCATACGCATGAAAGAGGCCGGACTGTTGCAAAGTCCCTGGGGCATCCGGTTGTATTCGTGTAAGCCAAGCGGTGTAGTAAAGGCTGTATATTTCTTGTCCTCTTCTGCCATGGGAATGTTGTAAAAACCCGAGGTCAGATCCATTGTACTGAAATACACATTTCCTCCCAAAGCAGCCAAGCAGTCAGACTGGTGGGGAAGAGGGTGGGCGTCCTTGAGGGTCCTGGCATTCAACCACCGGAAATCAGTGCAAATCCTCAAATTTCCATCCTTCTTCCACACCATCACCAATGGTGATGCATACTCGCTCACTGATTTGCGGATGATTTCTTGCTCCTCCATTTCTGTCAGCACCTGCCGTAACTTATGGTAGTGAGCTGGTGGAACTCTTCGATAAGGAAGACGGAATGGCCGATCATCGGTGAGTCGAATGCGATGGACAAAGCCCTTTGCCTCGCCACAATCCAACACATGCTTGGAAAAGACATCATTGTAGTGCTCGAGTAGCTGAACCAGTTTTTCCTTCCCTATGTGATCGGTATGACAAGCAGTTATGTCAAGGTCTCCAAGACCGACATCTTGTAACCTCTTTTCAAAATCCGACAGACTGTCAAGTCTAGCATCTTCCTCTGTTACAGGTGTTTCAGTCTGCAGGGAGCTCAGAAAGATCTCCACATCCTCTACAGCCATGCAAGGTGATACATCAGCCAGTTTGCAGTTTCTCCTGAGTGTAACAGGTTTTTCAGACAGATTTGTGACTTTCATTGGAACCCATCTGTCACCCTACAAGGGCGTAATGATGCGCCCGACCAGGATGTTTTGTGGGATGGTCTTTGATGAGGTCGGTTCTACCATAATCGTGCTCCCAGGTGACATGGGAGAATCATTAGGTAATCTACCCCAAACAAGGTGTTCCTGTCTTGCCAACAATGTGACAGATTGTGAGAGTTTGACAGTGCCGATTTTTCCAGGCAGTTCTTCACCCTTCCAACGTGATGTGTTTGCCATGAGATCCAAAAACTGTTCACACTCAGGCGAAGCTGTCTGTTTACTCCTGTTAATGAGACGCCAATAGTCATCACTAGCTTTCAGCTGACGTAGGAGAAACTTGATCACATTCGTGCCGATTATTAGGTCATCTCTTTGACCTGGTACCACAAGTACTGGAACAAAACAACTTTGTCCATAAATCTGGAGTTCAACTTCATGCATGCATTTGGGTTTCGTGAGCTTTCCTCCACATCCAACTAAAACCACTTCCTGTGTCAAAGTTCTGGGTTCTGATAAAACATTTTCTTTAAACATTCTTTCCTCTGCTTTTTCACTGAGCGTGCATGCCATGGAGCCTGAATCTAGCATCCCTTGCATTTGAAACGTACAATTGATGGTAACTGGAGCATAAAACAGTTCATCATAAGGCTGTACTGCTTGTGTGTGCTGCATGATCACTTTAGCATTAGTCGGAGCCACTCCGCATGCATTCACATAACACTGCTCAAGTTCACCGTCTCCATTGAGGGTCTGTACATCCTTACCCACACATCCCCTCTCCAAATGCGGGTTAATCAGTTTAAACACTGTCGCTCTCCAGATGGAGGCATTGTTTGGGGATTTCGTCTGGAATCATCAGTTGGGCAGTTCCTCTTGATATGGCCAGGTTTAAAACAGGATAAGCACAGGTGGTCCTGTCTACAATGTGCCAGAGTCGAATGTTCCCCAGACTGACAAACCTTACAGGACTTCTTTTGAAACTGATTAGGTGAGGATCTTCTGGACACTGCTTGGTTGCTCTGAGCAAGTGTACGGTCGAGCAAATTAATAAGAGTCTTTATACAGTTGTCTTCTAACTGAGGGGTAGGACAACCACTCACCTCAGCCTGGACAGAAGATGAGGCCGGAGAGACGAGTGGAGCGAGCTCCTCAGCCGCAGGTGCTTGAACGTGTGATGTTAAGCGTCTCACCGAGGTGGGGTGATCTAGCTTGGTGACCAGACGCCCCTTCATCTCAATCTGATATCGGTCAACATGTTCCTGTATCTCCCCAGCAGTCCACTTGTCTGGTGCTTTAAACCGCAGTACTGCAGCAAGAGAGGGATCTGGACAGTACTTGACAAACATCATTGTTACCTCTCGGCTAGGTTCATCAATATGTCGCCCTTGCCTGCTCAGGCCCTCTTCAGCTGCATCAATTGCCTTGTTGAGGCGGAGCCAATATTCAACTGGGTTTTCTCCTGCCATAGGTACAGTGCCATAGAAATCTGCGAGAGGCATACTTGAACATGTTGCTTCACCAAAATGTTGTTTGAGTATGTCAATGATGGCTTTTGGATTCTCCTGAGGCTTTAGTGCAGGGTTGCTGCGGAGTGCAACCTTCACTATATCTCTAGCTTTTCCCATTAACTTGAATAAGATTTCCTGATGCTGCTCCCCCAGTGGCACACCTCTCTTTCTCAGGTATGTGTTCATAAGCTCCTCCCACTCATATACTGACAGCTTGTCTGAAGCATCTCCTCTAAAACTAGGGGGTTCCCTCACATCAGCCTGCAAAACCAGCCTCATACCAGCTAGGTTATGTGCAAGATCAGTGGGAATCTGATCTACACCTGAGTTCTGAACATGTACAACTTTGTCCTCATCGACCTTACTCTCTCCTTTTAACTGAGCTGATATAACCTGCCCCACTTGCTGGGCAATGTGTGTAATGAGATTGCTTAAGGCTGGATCACTGATATCTGAAGTGACTGACGGTTGATCAGTGACTTTATCAGGAGATGCTGGATGGTCAGGTACCCGTGTGGAGCTAAAGGCTGGTGAACCAACATCACCTGAGATTCTGGTAGGAGTATTACAAAGCTCTTTAAAAAACCTTCCCCTGCCTAAACCAAAAGCATAATCAGTAGTGACATCTTCCTCCCCAAGTTTGGAAGCCATCTTGAAAAACTTAGCTCTGTATCACAAGGGAATTAGCAGTCTTAAACAGTGGCAAATCAATAAAGCAGTTTCACCACAGACCGTGGAGCAAAATGGAATAAAATTGACACAGAAGTATAACCCTTCTCTATTTTTTTCTTTTCAATTGTGTGTTAGGACAGCTTTAATGTTGGCTTCTTCAAGTGAACCTCATGCTGACGATCCGCTGCCTCCGGCGACCAAGCTGTTGTTGATCCACGATAAATCCGGGTCGTCACGGCACCAATGTAGCCGGATTAACGCGGGAAAAGTTGATTCGGCTCACACACCCATGCTGCGACTATAAAGATTTAACTTCGATTAAACAATTCCATTCTTCATTAAACTGTGCCATGTTAGAGTTAAACATCTTATCAACATGCTAGTCAAAGAATTATACAACATTTTGTCCTTCGTAACAACTTTCAACCATTAATTTAACAGGAGCTCCGTGAAAAACTCACCTCCCTCCATTACAGCTCCGAACAGATTGAGGAAGGAAGTGACGTCAAAGAATAAGGCTTTCAAAATAAAAGTCAACTGACTTTTCTCAAAATATCAGAAAATAAGCTTTTAAACCGAGTTTTACAATAAAAACGAAAAGAAAACAATATACAACCATAAAACTTGAGACAATTTATCAAAGTAAATAAAAATAAAATAAAACAACACATGATCTGATAAATAAATTAAAATAAATGAAGGATTTTTGGTGGAATGAAATACCCATTTTCTTTCCATGCTACATGTGCCCAGGTGACATCACCACACCTGCGGCGTGTAGCGCATATTTCGCTATTTTTGCGATGCAGATCCCAGAGCTGCTTAGTTTAAAAGTAGGCTAGCTCATTATGTGGAAAAAATAGGAAATCCAGGAAGCAGTTTTTCTGGAGAATTGAGAGGATTCAGGAATATAAGAGAGAGAACATGAAAATAGTCAAATAAAAAACAAGAAAACTAAATAAAGTTCTTGAAAAGGAAAAGTATGTAGATTTTTATCCACTACAAATGTTTAACAATATAAAGCAATAATTTATAAGCATGTAATATTTCATTATTTCATAAAATTCAGATCACTTTCAAAACTCAGGTCTGCACCCAGGGCCGTATCCAGGCATTTAGGGACCAAGGCAAAATACAGGGTGGTGGAGCCCCCCCTTCCCCCACACATCGTTTACACGCTCAGTTAATTTAAGATGGCAGCATGTTAAGCGTACAATTTGTTGTTGCATTTCTTTCATACAAATTCATTTTCTGGGGGTCCTGGCCAGCTTTGGACACATTCATGCCCAGGGACAATCATCCTCCAGCCCTGATGGAGGTGATCAGAAGGACCTGCAGAGCAAAATCTTTCTGCTTATGCTACTGTGTGTCTAGATTTCTAAGCTACACAAGATCAGCAGAAGAGAAACGTCCACACAAAATGTTTCACTTCCTGTAGTCAGACAGAGCAGAGATGAGTGAACCTGCAGCTGATCTAATGTTAGATAGAACATTCTCCAGATGGGCATATGCCCCAGTGGCGGCTCGTCCATAGGGGGCGCTAGGGCGCCGCCCCACCAGTCTCACAGGAAGAGGAAGAAGAAGAGAGGAATCACAAAATGTTTTTAAAAAAACATAAAATTTAATCTAAACGATCTATACACCTTATGGACTGTAAGTGCTGTGTGTAATCTGCATTTAAGTGTAGTTTAATAAAGTTAATACTTTTAACACGGCCGAAACGTCAACGTACTTCCTGTCACGTGTCCTCTCGCGGGCGCAGCAATCTTTACCATTGACTTAATACGGGCTAACTGACGCATGCGCGCTGGATCCCCAATGACAAGTGTAGCCTGGTCTAAAATATCCATTTTCACTTTATAGGCTAAAATATAAAGATTGTAAATATGTTATGAATACGTTTTAAAAATTTGTTAAAATGCCTTAAAAACTTGGTTAAAATCGCAATAAATACAAGTTCTGTTATAAAAAGGGCTCATAGATAGTTAAAACATTATTTTCCAACCAGAGGGTTTTTGTCATTTTATTTAATGCTGGGCATTAGCCGCAAGTGTTTAAAAAATGGAAAAACACATGTTGAAAGAAAAGAAAAGCGTGCTTAATCTAACTTCTTGTGTTGTCAATTTTATATTTTCTGTTATTCCATTGGTTGATGTAAACTGATTGTCCTATCAGGTGTATTGAGGGTGGGAACTATAGGTGAGGCAAGGCTGAAGTAAGCTAGACAGGCGGCACTCGGTTGCTGCAAGTTACCGAAGGAGGTTGATTACCAGAGCTAAAGGGAGAATGGTCAAAAATGGTCGTGGATGCAGAGTCTACGCTCCTGTTGTGCACCGTGCTTACCCTGTGATGAGTGAGTACTTGATGTATGATGATTTTGTGCTTAACCGGAATGTAAAAGTACATAAAATGTATAATGCTAATCGCGAGTTAGCATTTTAGCACTAGCAAATAGCCGCTATGTAAAGTTATAAGTAACTTTTGGAAGCTAAATAGCAATTTCTAATGCACAGTGGACCGAGAGGAATTCTCTGGACTTTTCTGCTGTGGATAGACGGTTTCTGTTTTCCAAACGTGGGTTAAAGCAGCTGAAGGGGAAGCTAATTCATGCCACGTGTTCGAGGGGATTCAGACTGGCCCCGGACAAGGTTTCAACTCTACCTAACTTGGTCACCTAGCCCAATGGATGTGTAAGTAAACTAAAGCACGTGCATTTTATTTTATGCTTGTTTAACAAGTGAAGGGGCCATTTGTATGTTTTTCTGGTCACAACGAGCCCAAGCAACCATCAGGCCTGCAACAAAGGGTTCGGCTGAGCTCGGGTGGGTTGCTGGATTTCAACTGAACTGACAAAAAAAGGGGAATATATTGTTGAAGGTGTGTTTTGACACAGTAGTTTAAGTTTGTAACCTTATATGGGAATATTGTTTTATTTTATTTTTATTTAATATTTTATTTCACTAAACTTCATGTTCTGAGTTGAAGCATTTGTGTTGTGTCCTACTTATTATTCAGAGGTTACATTTTATAAGGTTACATGGTTTAATAAAAAGAAAAAAGCTTAAAATATACATTCATTATTCTTAGTGGGTGAGTACAGAGAAATTTGTATTATTCCTACTAAGTGGAGGCACCGCCATTGTTAAAATTCATGAATAGATTTAAAAGGGTTAAGATATTAGATATTGTTTCTCCTGTTTACCAAAATTACTAAGTAACGTACCCAGGGCCCCGCTCATAGTACTACCACTACGTTAACATAGGGTTAACATTTAGATACTTGGGTTGGGTGCTACACAAATTGGAGGCACCGCTGGGATTATTTGTTTCATAACAGTTTCATTATTTTGAGATTAAACCTAAATCTGTTGTAACCTTAAGTTATTAAATGTAAACTCAGTTCTATGTATGTGACTGTCAACTTTTCCCCCAACTTAAAGTAACTTGTTAATACTATTGCCGCAAAAAGTAATATTGCACAACCTGATCTTGCTAACTGGTGCAGAGGTGAAGGGCTTGATCAGGCACATGCCATTTTAGTGCTTGGAGTGCCTGAAGATGAGGAGATATCCACAGTAGAAGTGACACTTGAACAGATAAAAGCCTTGGGCAAAGTAAGAGTAAGAGGCACTGTCTCTNAAATGTTTGATGTCAATAGTCAGACATTGACCATGTTATGTGAATGCCGTGAAAAGGTTGACTCTACCAAAGTTCCACCAGAAGTGACCTCCCCTAAAGAAGGAGTTAAATGGATAATAGTCATTGCAGAACAAGAACCCCATTCTGACCTATTCACAGAAAAATTGGCCAAGTTTCTACTTGATGAAGGAAAAACAATGGATGATGTTAAAAGACTATATGCTCCCATCACTTCATGGAACAACAACCCTGAGTCAATCATTCGAGCTGTAGGTGATGTTTTGCAGACAAAGCCAAATGAAGGCAGTTCATACAGGCGTCTTAGAACCTTCTCTGGAGTCCACCCCACTCCATCTGGTGAAGATAACTTGGACAGTTGGCTAGAGCAAGCAAAGTTCATGAGTGATGAGTATGAATGCACCGACAAAGAGAAACGCAGGAGGATTGTTGAAAGTCTCAAAGGACCTGCTCTGGAGATTATACAAGCAGTGCGCATGTCTAATCCCATAGCAAGCCATATGGATTACATACAGTCATTAGAAAGCACCTTTGGAACCACAGAATCCGGAGAAGAACTGTATCTCACATTCAGAACGATGCATCAAAGACAAGGCGAATGTTTGTCTAACTTCTTACTTAGATTAGAAAGAGTACTGAACAAAGTAGTGCAAAAGGGAGGCCTACTGGTAAGTGAAGCCAACAAAGCAAGACTAGAGCAACTTATTAAGGGTGCTACTGAATCCGACTTCATGCTTCTTCAACTAAATCTACGAGATAGGAGAAGTGACCCCCCAACATTTCTAAGCCTATTAAAAGAGATTCGTGAAGAAGAAGGGCGAGAAGCCGCAAGACCAAAGATCAGAAAACCACCACAAAGACAGTACGTGCAGGCAGTGCAAGTATCAAGTGAAACAGACTCAAAAGGCTGTCAGCAACTTGACCTTCAGGCTGAAGTTCAAGAGCTAAAAGAGAAACTAAAGGATCTCAACAAGCAGTTTCAGTCTACAGAGTCCAGCCACCAGAAAGAGTCCAGAGAAAAGAAAAAGGAGAAATCTGACCCAAGCAAAGAGGTGCAACAACTAAGAAAAGAAGTTAGAGAGCTAAAAACACAATTAAGTGTAATGTCCATAAAGCCACAACATTATGCAAAAGAGAAGGGCCATTACCCCAAGGTCAAAGCAGACTTCAGTCCAAAATCACCTACCTCTAAGCCAAAGAGTAGTAAAGATTTAGACTACTTCTGTTACAGATGTGGAGAAAATGGTCATTTTGCAACCAAATGTACAGCCCCTGAGAACACTCAAAAGGTGATCAAAAAACTTATTCGGCAAGTGCGTGGAAGCACAGATGGACGAAATGAAAGTGTAAATGATCAAGATCAGTGTGTCGCTCGAGTAAATACTGCCAGTGTCCCAACTCACAGTGCAGACATACCAGAAGGTCTTATTGGTCCGTCATCCATAGCTCCTATCAAAGTCAATAACATCTCATGCAATAGTCTAATGGACTCTGGGTCAATGGTGACTATCATCTTCGAGGATTGGTATAAAGCTAACATACCAACAGTCCCAATACATCCCATTTCCAGTCTATCTATCTGGGGTCTATCAGCTGAGTCCTATCCTTACTGTGGGTATGTAGTGGTAGAGATGGCGTTCCCCGAGAATGTAGCCGGTGTCGAAGGGCCGATTAATGTCCTTGCGCTCGTCTGTCCTGAGCCCCCACAAGGTCATGAAACCCCTGTAGTGGTTGGTACAAACGCTTTCCTATTCCGCCGCCTGTTTCAGCTGTGTAAAGAGAGCGGTAGTGAGTGCAAAGTCAGCTCCATGAGAATACAGGCAGTTTATGACCAAATCCAAACCCAGTCCTTAAAGTGTCCAACAACTGACAAACTCATAGGGCAAGTGAAATGGCAAGGTCCAGGACCACTTACCATTGCTCCTGGTGAAACGTTCTATGCTATTTGTAAGGTAGAGCAGAAAGCTACTAAGCCCCAAGATATTATTCTTTTTGAGGCTCCAGATATGCCCCAACTCCCATCTGGCGTGTTAGTTCAGCCATGTGTTCTCCCTGAAAGCGATATTGAGGAGAACAGTTTCACAGTACTATTGCACAATGAGTTAGAGAAACCTACCTCCATCCAAGCAGGCACAGTTGTGGCTGAGATGCATGCTGTAGATGTAGTCATTGATCCTAAAGCCCTAGCTCCTGAGACTAGTACCTTAGATCCCAAACTCTTCGATTTTGGTGATTCTCCTGTCCCTAAAGAGTGGAAGGAAAGATTACAGCAAAAGCTAGCTCAGAGACAAAATGTTTTCTCCCTAGATGAATGGGATGTGGGTTTAGCTAAAGACGTAGAGCACAACATCCGCCTTAGCAACTCCACCCCGTTCAGAGAGCGTTCACGTCGTTTAGCTCCTGCAGACATTGAGGATGTACGGCAACACCTACAACAGTTGTTAGCTGCCGGTATCATTAAAGAGTCTCGTAGCCCATTCGCTTCACCTATTGTAGTAGTTCGGAAGAAGAATGGCGCAATCAGAATCTGCATTGACTACAGGACTTTGAATAGTCGGACTATTCCTGATCAGTATACCATCCCTCGTATTGATGATGCCTTGGATTGTCTTATAGGCAGCAAGTGGTTCTCAGTCCTTGACCTTAGGAGTGGATATTATCAAATTGCCATGTCCGAGTCAGACAAGGAAAAGACTGCATTTATCTGCCCCCTCGGATTTTACCAATTCGAGCGAATGCCGCAGGGTATCACCGGAGCCCCAGCAACTTTTCAGCGGCTTATGGAGAAAGCCGTGGGCGATATGCACCTTCTCCAAGTCATGGTGTACCTTGACGACATAATTGTCTTTGGTAGAACACTCGAAGAGCATGAGCAACGCCTCCTTAAAGTCTTGGATCGGCTGGAGGAATTTGGTCTGAAAGTGTCGATTGACAAATGCCAGTTCTGTCAGTCCCAAGTAAAATATGTCGGTCACATTGTCTCAGAAGCCGGTATAGCCACAGACCCAGAAAAGGTTGCTGTTGTCCGAAACTGGCCAGAGCCAACAGATCTTAGATCTCTTCGCTCATTCCTTGGGTTTTGTGGGTACTATCGTAGATTCATTTTAAACTATTCAAGCATAATCCGCCCATTAACCGAGCTTACCAAGGGTTATCCACCTGCTCAGAGGCACAAACAAGCTTTGACCAAGGATCCGACCAAGACCTACCTCAAACCTTCCGAACCATTCAAAGAGCGATGGGATCATTCCTGTCAACAAGCATTCAAAAGGATCATTGAATGTCTGACCAATGCCCCTGTGTTGGCGTTTGCAGATTCCACCAAGCCGTATGTTTTGCATGTGGATGCTAGCCTGAATGGTTTAGGTGCCGTGCTCAACCAAGAGTATCCTGAAGGTTGTAAGCCAGTGGCTTTTGCTAGCCGAAAACTCAGCGACTCTGAACGAAATTATCCTGTTCATCAGCTTGAGTTCTTAGCCCTCAAGTGGGCGGTCGTGGATAAATTTCATGATTATCTCTATGGGGCTAAGTTCACGGTTAGAACAGACAACAATCCTCTAACATACGTGTTGACCACTGCAAAACTAAATGCGGTCGGACATCGGTGGCTTGCAGCTTTAGCCACATACGACTTTGACATCCAATATCGTCCTGGTCGTCATAACATAGACGCAGATGTATTGTCCAGACAGTACCCAAATGATACTGAACAGTGGATAGATGTTCCACAGTCGGCCATAAAAGCCATTTGTAAAAAGGATCCTACCACTGAAACTAAGTCTCCTGCTAGGCTAGTAGACCAACTTGAAGTCCCTCCATCAGTGATCCCGGAAGCTTACGCTTTGTCGATAATTTTAAAAGCAACCAGGTATGATCAGTTGACTCCTACAGACTTACAAGTTGCTCAAGATCTTGACCCTGTCATTGGTCCAGTCAAACGAACCATTGAAACTGGAGAGCCGCTTGTCCACTCTAAAAGTCATCCACCTGATGTGGCTTTGCTGAGCCGTGAGAGCACAAAACTGGAACTTAAAGACAGAATACTATACAGACGACGGGAATTGCCCAATGGTACCCTTAACAAACAGATAGTCTTACCCGACAGATACAGAACAAGTGTAATGAAGTCCCTACATGATGAATGTGGACATCTCGGAGTTGAGAAGACCACAGAGTTGGTCAAAGATCGTTTCTATTGGCCACGCATGAATGCAGAAGTGGAGCAATACATTAAAACGTGTGGGCGTTGTATCTCGCGTAAGACCCTTTCACAACATTCATCCCCACTCAGTCAAATCACTAGTAATGGCCCCTTAGATCTTGTCTGTATTGACTTTCTGCAAATAGAGCCAGACAACAAAGGAGTTGCTAATGTTCTGGTAGTAACTGACGATTACACAAGGTACGCCCAAGCGTTTCCTACAAAAGATCAAAAGTCCGTCACTGTTGCAAAAGTATTATGGGAGAAATACTTTGTCCATTATGGACTACCAGCCAGAATACACTCAGATCAAGGTCGAGACTTTGAAAGCCGCCTTATCAAAGAGCTTTTGTCCATGCTGGGTATACGTAAATCACGTACCTCACCATATCACCCACAAGGAGATGCCCAACCGGAACGCTTCAACAGAACACTTCTCTCAATGCTGGGAGCTCTCGAAAAGGTGAAAAAACAAAACTGGAGTCAACATATTAGTCAGTTGGTACACGCGTATAACTGCTCAAAGAATGAGGCTACTGGATATTCTCCCTACTACTTAATGTTTGGCCGCAATGCACGACTGCCTATTGACATCTGTTTCGGTGATATTCTCGACAGTGACGTGGAAACCACTCATCTGCAGTATGTTGACAAAATGAGGAAAGAACTCAAACAAGCGTATAATCTAGCCGCTGAGAGTGCTACCAAGACCCACTTGAGGAACAAGTCACGTTATGACCAAAGAGTAAGAGACCAATGTTTACACGAGGGAGACAGAGTCCTGATAAGAAATCTTGGCCTCACTGGCAAACACAAACTACAAGACAGATGGAAACCAGTACCCTACACCGTAATCACAAAGTTTCCAAACTTACCTGTATACAAAGTCAAACCAGAACAAGGACCTGGAAGTGTCAAAACTCTGCACAGGGATCATCTTCTTCCCATAGGTTATCTTGTCAGAATCCCAGATAATTTAGAATCACTTGAAAGAGTCAGACCGCCAGTTACCAGACGACAACAGGCCCTAAGACATAAAACATGTGACCAAAATAATGTTTCTTCAGATTCTGAATCAGAGTACGGATATGGCTACGAGTATCCGACAAGGTCAACTGATGATGTCCGAAGACATGAATCCACACTGGACAGAGCTAACATAGAGCCTATTCCCTCTGACAAGTCCCCCTCATCTGAGAGTGAACCGGATTTGGAGGAAGAACCATGTGAAAGTTCCCATGAGGAGGCAGGCCAGCCATTAAATATGGAAGCAGACACTGAGGATACGGCTGGGGATACCGATGTGGAGTTACGATCTCATGACAATCCTATAACCCGAAAGTCCACACGAGAGGTGAAACCGGTCATCCACTTGACCTATGACAAACCAGGAACACAATCTGAGGAACCTGTGACTATTGTCCAACAAGGCATGGTTATACAACTGAACCTCAGTGGCACCAGAGGTAAAACATATCCTTTAAAGCACTCAAAACCTCTTAAGCCCTACCCCTCAAGATCTAAGTCTAAACTATTTAGTTAGATGTGGACATCTAAACCTTTTAGAAGGGGGAGGGTGTAGCCTGGTCTAAAATATCCATTTTCACTTTACAATCTTTATATTTTAGCCTATAAATATGTTATGAATACGTTTTAAAAATTTGTTAAAATGCATTAAAAACTTGGTTAAAATCGCAATAAATACAAGTTCCGTTATAAAAAGGGCTCATAGATAGTTAAAACATTATTATCCAACCAGAGGGTTTTAGTCATTTTATTTAATGCTGGGCATTAGCCGCAAGTGTTTAAAAAATGGAAAAACACATGTTGAAAGAAAAGAAAAGCGTGCTTAATCTAACTTGTTGTGTTGTCAATTTTATATTTTCTGTTATTCCATTGGTGGATGTAAACTGATTGTCCTATCAGGTGTATTGAGGGTGGGAACTAGGTGAGGCAAGGCTGAAGTAAGCTAGACAGGTGGCACTCGGTTGCTGCAAGTTACCGAAGGAGGTTGATTACCAGAGCTAAAGGGAGAATGGTCAAAAATGGTCGTGGATGCAGAGTCTACGCTCCTGTTGTGCACCGTGCTTACCCTGTGATGAGTGAGTACTTGATGTATGATGATTTTGTGCTTAACCGGAATGTAAAAGTACATAAAATGTATAATGCTAATTGCGAGTTAGCATGTTAGCATTTTAGCGCTAGCAAATAGCCGCAATGTAAAGTTATAAGTAACTTTTGGAAGCTAAATAGCAATTTCTAATGCACAGTGGACCGAGAGGAATTCTCTGGACTTTTCTGCTGTGGATAGACGGTTTCTGTTTTCCAAACGTGGGTTAAAGCAGCTTTAAGGGGAAGCTAATTCATGCCACGTGTTCGAGGGGATTCAGACTGGCCCTGGACAAGGTTTCAACTCTACCTAGCTTGGTCACCTAGCCCAATGGATGTGTAAGTAAACTAAAGCACGTGCATTTTATTTTATGCTTGTTTAACAAGTGAAGGGGCCATTTGTATGTTTTTCTGGTCACAACGAGCCCAAGCAACCATCAGGCCTGCAACAAAGGGTTCGGCTGAGCTTGGGTGGGTTGCTGGATTTGAACTGAACTGACAAAAAAAGGGGAATATATTGTTGAAGGTGTGTTTTGACACAGTAGTTTAAGTTTGTAACCTTATATGGGAATATTGTTTTATTTTATTTTTATTTAATATTTTATTTCACTAAACTTCATGTTCTGAGTTGAAGCATTTGTGTTGTGTCCTACTTATTATTCAGAGGTTACATTTTACAAGGTTACAAGGTTTAATAAAAAGAAAAAAGCTTAAAATATACATTCAGTATTCTTAGTGGGTGAGTACAGAGTAATTTGTATTATTCCTACTAAGTGGAGGCACCGCCATGGTTAAAATTCATAAATAGATTTAAAAGGGTTAAAATATTAGATATTGTTTCTCCTGTTTACCAAAATTACTAAGTAACGTACCTAGGGCCCCGCTCACAGTACTACCACTACGTTAACAGAGGGTTAACATTTAGATACTTGGGTTGGGTGCTACACAAGGAATAGGAGAGCTGTTGGGCGCATATGGTTGCGATCGCAAGCAAACGGGGGGAGTCTGCTCAGATCAGGAGGAGGATGCTGATTGGTCAGCTCACCCAGCCCAGACAGAACCGGAAATTTCTCCACAGGCTAGTTCACCGTCCTTTGTTGTTGTGGAGCCGCTGCTAACGTTGACTATGGAGAAAACTAGTAGTTTCATCTTTTTATCATTGGATTCTACGAACCAAGTGGATTTTTTACTATAAGATGGATTATTTTGACCAGCAAGGTAAGACAGAATTTAGCTTTTGACTTCATGAAAATAGCTTTGTTTTGCTTTTAGCAGTCATTGGGTGGTGTTGAGGTAGAAAACGTGGATTCTATCGTTTAAAAGAGCATCTTCCTGTTTAGTGTGTGTGAGGTTTGCATATTGGTGAATATGAAGTATGTTTTTGGAATAACTTTGTAGCTAAGTGCTCCTGGACCGGTCCGTAGATTTCAAATTGTGTGACGCATAAGAATGGTAATTTGGCGTTCCCTAGTGGTGATATGTGGTCAGCGCATCTGAAAAACTGATCTGCTTATATAGCGCCTCTCAAGATAAAAACCATTCACAAGAACATAAAAAAATAAAAAAATGTGCCACACCCAAAAAAAAATCACCAGCCGCCACTGATATGCCCGTTACTTTAAGTTTGTGACGAATAAGGATATGAAGAACATTGTAGTCAAATGCTCTTTACACCTAGAGAACTGTTGTTATATCTGACTGTTTTAACCACAACCCCTAGCCCAGTTAAATACCACATCACCTTCCACTGGATGTGTGATGAGCTACTTGAGCGTCATGAGCTACATTTAGATTCCCAAATCCATATTATTTTGGTGAAAGTAACGTAAAGTAATGCAAAAGTAATGTAATGCCTTACATTTTAAAATCAGTAATATTGTAATGTAATGAATTACTTTAAAATGTGAGTAACAAGTAATAAATAATGCATTACAGTTTTGAAGTAACTTGCCCAACACTGGAGAACGGGGAGACTGGATTTCCCTCCTTCATCGTTTGAAATCCAAATGCAGAACCGACATAGTGAGTACAGCCTCCTGCTGCGCGTGCGTGTGTGTGCGTTTCTCTGTGATGTCTCAGCAATGACGTCTTTGAAAGTTGAAAAGTGAAAAGTTGAAAGTTCTGATGGATCAAGCAGAGGAACAGGATGAAACGGAAATAACAACAAATAACTTATTTGCCTATAAGAACAAAATCATCCCTCACAGACCACCTTTCTTTTTCTTTCTGACTCTATGATGTTACAGTAGAACAATTTGCTTCAAAAGATGTACTTTTGGCTGAAAATAGATGGAGACGCTCCTCCATTTAAACACGGTTCGGCGCTTCACTGAGTGAAACAGCAGCTGTATCGGTCACGTGACTACTTCCTAAATGATGCGTGCACCGACACGGGGTCTCGCTCTAGATACAGCTAGATATAAGCGCCGACGCATTGGTGTTGCTCGTCCCATCACCAATGGACATTCGATTTTTAACAACTAAATTCAGGGGGCCAAAGTCTCAAAAATGGGTCGAACCTGACATGGTCTGCCATACTTTTTAATTGTGTTTTTTCTGTTAACTTAGACCCTAAGTACCAATAATTGGAGGGTCTGCTCTGCTGGAAATATTGCGAAAAAAATTTGTGGCCATTTTAGTGTATGAACCCTGTATTTTTATCAGAAAAATGTAAAAAACGATTTTTTCCCCTCAAATTTTCAATGGGTTGGGTACGCTGTAGTGACATCAATCCATGTTTTTTCTCCTAAATGAACTTCAGTAACACTTTAACTTACAGGTCGTCAAGGCTGCAGACACTCTGATATCTGCCCAGAGACATATAGTGGCGAATGTCAGCCAGGTTTACTAAATTATTACATATAATGACGATAGCCAGCCAGGTTTTCTAATTATCTAACTATAATGGTCTTGGAAGCCAGGTTACTTTAGATATTTGCTAATTACGGCGAGCCTACCCACGTTAGATATCAACATCCAAACACTTCAGATTGGTTCAATTTTGCTAAAACTTACTAATTTGCTGGGTTGAACACGGTGGAAGCCTCTCCACTCAGTTATCTTCAGTTGAGCGCTGTCTCATCACAAGTGCCAAGTCTGTCTGTTGCAAGCAGTTTGCTATTTGTTGTTTGATCTCAAAGAGAAGTGTATGTGTGTTTGTCTGCGTTTTATTGTGTTTTGTGCTTGGGGTTACTGTGGGACACAACCGTGGTTAGCACCTCATGCTAAAATCCTAACGACGGACTGATCATCCGCGTTTTTCATTTTCCAATGTAACATGCCGGGTAGCTGATGTTCATGCCAGCGCTATAGGGCTCGTGATCGTGTCGTCATCGTCTGCCATGTTGGAAGCCTCGTTACTTGTTTATTGTAACTTCAGACAACAGCGCGCTCAGTGTTGCAGCTTCAGTTTTTTCTATTATTCATTTGATCGCTTATTATTCACCCATGGTAAATCGTTGCTGTGTTGTGAGGTGCAACAGGGCAAAACACCATTATCATAATCGCCAGTGAAAAAAGGTAAAAAACGGGCTAACTTTTCACCGTTTCCCTGCTAGGATGCATAACCTGGGATCGCAGCTGTAAAGGCTCTCCAGAGTATCCCGGTCTTGAGAGTCTTTTCTTTGCATTTTCATTCTGGTAAGTTACAGATGATATACTTTTTTTATTCATCGTTTCTTTAGTTCAACCCGGACATGCATACCGACACATATAGATACACACACACGGGTAGGCTAATGCGGGCGCACTGAAACACAACTTCTTCTGCTACCCTTCTTATATGAGATTACAATTTTGATTGTTTTACTAGAAAAACCAGCAAATGAAACATATACCTCTCATCCGGACATTTACATCCGCTCACACCACAAACAAGAAAGCTGAAAATATCCGTTATGCAGAACTGCGGCAGCAGCAAGTTGTCGTCGGTGCTCCAGTCTTGGGTCTTTCATATGGATTCAAACTGTTTATAATCCTGATTTTGTCCACATACCGGTCCCTGGCTTCCTTATTTAATGTATCCCTGTATATTCCGCACAATTTTCGGGATTCTAACATGTTGTTTAGCACATTCTTTCCCCCAAATCTGCTTCTTCTCTGCGATTTACTGTTTGTTTCCACGGTTTCTTTACACCCGTGAGGCTTCCAACATGTCCGCCACGTCCCAGAATGCAACTCATAATCACGTGTGATCCCAAGCCCTATTAATAAGTTAACTTTCTCTCTGTTTTAACAGAATGCCGGATTCTATCTGAAGTCTGTGTCGCTTGTAGGCCACACTAGCCGTCCCCTCGCGCGAATCTGCCGCACTGGGACATATTTCACCGGCGAATAATTACAAGAACCTTGATAACGTTCAAGGCATGCCGTCTCGCCGCATGGTTTATTTTAATTCAATTCAATTCAGTTTATTTATATAGCGCCAGATCACGACAAGAGTCGTCTCAAGGCACTTCACAAAGTAAACATTCCAATACAGTTCAGTTCATAAGCCAATCAGTAAAAAAGTTTCCTATATAAGGGACCCAGCAGATTGCATCAAGACACTGACTAGTGTCATTGTGTTGGTACAATCCTCATACTAAGCAAGCATTTAGCGACAGTGGGAAGGAAAACTCCCTTTTAACAGGAAGAAACCTCCAGAGGATCCTGGCTCAGTATGAGCAGCCATCCGCTACGGCTCACTGGGGGTTGAGAAGACAGAGCAGGCACAGGCACACCCCGCACCCACACACACACACACACACACACACACACACACACACCACATATATCAAGTAGTGTTTCTATGGCTACACTGTGATTTCTTAGTAGAAGTTCTATTTAGTAAGAGTAAGAGAAACTTTATTGTCTTTATCTGAGTGAATCTATAATTAATTCAATAGGTGAACTAATAGTAGCACATTCTATGTTAAAGAAAGTAAGATGTAATATCAGGAAAGGGAGAATGTTAGGTGGTTGGCAGCAGTGTGCCAGCCGATGGCCCCCTCCATGAGGCCACCACAGCTCAGCAGAACGCCAGTGTAGCTTCTTCTGGGGAGAAAAACACTTAGAGAGAAAATAAAGTTAACAGCTGGAATAACAGGAAATAATGCAGTTAGAGAGTGGTGGTAGAAGAGAGTAGCAGAGTGTGGAAAGTGGTCAGTATGTCCTCCAGCAGTCTAAGCCTATAGCAGCATAACTACAGAGATAACTCAGGATAACCTAGCCTTTTAGATGGAGGCATGTGGGAGGCAGGGCCAGGGAGAAGTCTTTAACGACAGTAGTCCCCTCTGTACACTCCACCTCCCTCTGCTCCCCACTCGTCTAAACCTGGGCTAACATCAGAATTTAACCATAAGCCCTATCAAATAGAAAAGTTTTGAGCCTAGTCTTAAAAGTAGACAAGGTGTCTGCCTCACGCACTAATGCTGGGAGCTGGTTCCACAGTAGAGGAGCCTGATAGCTAAAAGATCTGCCTCCCATCCTACTTTTAGATATTCTAGGAACCACCAGTAAACCTGCAGTCTGAGAGCGAAGTGCTCTGTTAGGAACATATGGAACAATCAGATCACTGATGTATGATGGAGCTTGATTATTAAGAGCTTTATATGTGAGAAGGAGGATCTTAAAATCTATTCTGAATTTAACAGGCAGCCAATGTAGGGAAGCTAAAACAGGAGAGATGTGGTCTCTCTTTTTAATTCTCATCAGAACTCTAGCTGCAGCATTTTGGACCAGCTGAAGACTTTTGACTACATTCTGTGGACCTCCTGATAGTAATGAATTGCAGTAATCCAACCTTGAGGTAATGAATGCATGAACCAGTTTTTCAGCATCACTCCTGGAAAGGATGCTTCTAATCTTAGCAATATTCCGAAGGTGGAAAAAGGAAATCCTACAAACCTGTTTAACGTGGGATTTGAATGACATGTCCTGGTCAAAGATTACACCGAGGTTCTTTACTTTGTTCTCGGAGGCTAATTTAATACCGTTTAGATTAGGTGATTGACTAAGCAGTTTCCTTTTCTGAGGTTCTGGTCCAAAGATGATAACTTCAGTCTTGTCTGGATTTAACAGCAGAAAGTTTAGAGTCATCCAGATTTTTATGTCTTCAAGACAAGCCTGTAATCTACCTAACTGATTAGGTTCATCAGGGTTTATGGATAAATATAACTGAGTATCATCAGCATAACAGTGGAAGTTTATCCCATGTTGTCTAATGATTTTACCAATTGGAAGCATATATATAGTGAAAAGAATTGGTCCAAGTACTGAACCCTGTGGTACTCCACAAGTAACTCTAGAGTATGAAGAAGATTTCTCATGTACATGAACAAACTGAAATCTGTCAGATAAATAAGATTTAAACCAGCCTAGCGCTGTTCCTTTGATCCCTACAACATGTTCAAGCCTTTCTAAGAGAATATTGTGATCGACTGTGTCAAAAGCAGCACTGAGGTCCAACAAGACCAGAACAGACACAAGATTCTTATCTGAGGCCGTGAGAATATCATTTGTAACTTTCACTAATGCGGTTTCAGTGCTGTGATACTCTCTAAAACCTGACTGAAATTCCTCAAACAGATCATTAGTGTTTAGATGCTCACATACTCGACTGGCCACTATTTTCTCAAGGACTTTAGATAAAAATGGGAGATTAGATATTGGTCTATAATTCATTAGGTCATCTGGATCCAGAGAAGGTTTCTTAAGTAGAGGTTTAATTACAGCAACCTTAAACTCCTGCGGTACGTATCCATTTACTAAGGATAGGTTAATTATATCTAAAATGGGGGCAGTAACCAAAGGAAATGCTTCTTTAAATAATTTGGTTGGGATTGGGTCTAAAATACAAGTTGAAGGTTTAGATGAAGCTAATATTTTTGATAACTCTGAAAGCTCAACTGCATCAAAACAGTTCAAACACAGATGAGGTTCTACAGTTACCTCAGATGCTGCCTCACTTACTGAGGAAGAAGAAGTCGTGTTGGGGAGGATGCTGATGATTTTGTTTCTAATAGAATCTATTTTATTAGTGAAGAATTCCATAAAGTCGTTGCTGCTGAAGGCTAAGGGAATAGCTGGCTCAGAGCTATGATTCTGTGTAAGTTTAGCAACTGTACTGAAAAGAAATTTAGGATTATTCTTATTCTCCTCAATTAGTGACGAATAATATGCAGTTCTAGCTTGTCGAAGCTTATTTTTATAAAGCACTAGACTATTTTTCCAGGATAAGTAGAACTCTTCCCGGTGTGTAGAGCGCCATGTTCTCTCCAATTTTCTAGAGGTTTGTTTTAAAGTACGCAGTTCAGAATTAAACCAGGGAGCCAACTTCCTGTGCTTAATGACCTTCTTTTTTAAAGGGGCAACATTGTCTAATGCCACACGTAAAGAGGAAGTAACACTATGAACTAGACCGTCAATTTGTGAAGGGCTAGAAATGAAATAGTTGCCCTCTGCTAAGTTACACTGAGATTCTGAAGACAGTAAAGATGGAACAGCTGCTTTAAAGTTTGCTACAGCGTTATCAGATAACGATCGACTATAATGGAATTTACTCTCATGTCTGGAGAACTCGGTTATAATAAACTCAAAAGTTATCAAAAAATGGTCCGACAAGACAGGATTGTGTGGATTTTATTTGATTAATTTAAACCGTATGTTTTAGCCGTTAGCTGACGCTAACCTAGCTAGCTTAGCACCGCTAGAATTTCGCTACACGTGATAACCGCGACCGGATTTTCTAAATTCAACTGCCATTGGCCACCCACCACCGCAGCTCCAGACTGCGCGTCAAATCTGAATCCCTTCGGGGTAAAGTTTAGGCAATTCAAACCGCCGCATTCGAAGCAACTAGTCAAAAGCACCATTTTAGGTCTGCGCAGACTCGAGAAGACGGAAGTGACGTCATCCTCTCTTCTTATCTAGCCTGCATTCCCATACCCGCCGACACCGCCATCTACTGGCGTGTTTGATCCGGCCGCTTCACCAAAACTTCCTTTCCAGTTCAACTTCACACATTCTCAAATGTTAATGAACTCATTCCAATTCTATCGGCTGTTTTATATGCTTTCTCCAACATTCGCATAGGAGTTAATTCAATAAAACATTTATAAATAAAATAAAAGTAAAAACTTAAAGGTTTCCTTAGGATGGCTGCTGAACGAGATAATTTTTTAATGGATTTTCTCACTGAAATGAGATTAGAAATGAAACAGGAGCTGTCCAACCTGGGACAGAACCTTAGGAAAGATATACAGGATTTAGGTGTGAGGGTTCTGGCCTTAGAATCACCTCCAGAACCGCTACCTCAGGGTCCTTCAGAACCGCCTGAACGTGATAAGGAGATGAACGACCTTGCAGACTCACTAGCTAAACAGATGGTGACAGGTAGACAGATGACCCTTCCGATCCACTTGCTATATCAGCCAGTTGAGACCAGTGCTGCTCCGGCTTACACTAACAATCAGTACTTGCAAAACTTGAAGAACCATCTGCCTGCAGCTTTTTCTTTCGCTCAAACGAATCTGGGGAAATCAGCTGAGGGCAAAAAGGCTTACTATGATCAGAAGGCCTCACATGCTGAACTTCATGTAGGTGATACGGCCTGGTATTACAACTTTGCTCCACAGTCCAGTCGTACAAAGGTTAACACTGGGAAACTGGCTAAGACGTTTTTGCCGAAGTGGTCGGGTCCATACCTAATCACTGATAAGATCTCTCCGGTCGTGTATCAGATCAAAATCTCCAAAGGTCACAAAGATCCTGTGTACAAATGGGTCCACAGGAACCAGATTCAGCCTCATAAAGGTTCCACAGACGCTGAAGGGGACACCACCCCTATATCAGATTACTCAACTCGACTTAGAACTAAGGGGGGGGGTGACGTGCCGTTCGCTCTCCCTCTGTTCTCTATCTCCAGTTGCCCAAGTTCTGTTTGTGTGTGCGATGTGTGCATGAATGTTGTTCATGTCTTATTGTAACGTACAGACTTGGTTGTTGTGATGTTGTCATGCTGTGGGTTCTGAAGATCTGTGATGACAACTGATTTCATGACTGCTACAGAGTAGTCATGATGAATCCACATTTTTTTTAATTATTATTTTAGATTCTTAGAGAGAGTTTTAGTTTGATTTTCTAATCTTTTTGATTTACTGATTCAATTTTAATTCATGTCCTCTGTTAGTCCCTTTGTGTAACATACACATATAGGTTTTAATACTAACATTGAGTTGCTTCTAATTTTAACGTTGTGCATTTTCTAACACCTCTCTTCTTGGACTTTCTCCTTACATTTTATTCCACTACTGACATTTATTAGGTTTACACACTTCCGTTTATATTTTTCTCTTTGTTTTAGAGGGCTTTTTTGTTGTTATGAGCCAATGATCTTTTTATTGGCTCTTCCTTAGTTGCACTTACACTTAAACATAAATGTTACTCCTATTCTAGGTTTTTGTTTACTTTGTTTATTTCTGCACGTTTTCCATACACGCAGTTTAATGTTTCTGCACCCTTTCAGTATTCTACACAACATACACTTAGCATTAAAAATACACATATAGTGTACATATAAGTTTTTTTGCTTTGTTCTTTTCCATTATGACATCAGTGGTGGGGTCTATGAACCTGATACCTGTGTGTGTCCTCTTTCACGATGCACTGAGTCTACCAGTGGTCCTCATTGGCTGAGACGACATCACACTGCCTTCTCCGTCCATCTCCTGACATCGGCTGCCCTCCTGCTCTGGTGTCCTGGTCTTCTCGCTGGGGGGGTTCCTGTCTCCGGGCTTCCTTCCGGCTTCGCAGTGGTTCGCCTGGTCCCGGCCTGCTTCTTCGCCTGGTCCTGGCCTGCGTCTCCTCCTGCCTCTGGTTTGCTGCTCTAATACAATTTGCTGGCTGCTGATTGCAAGTTGTGTTGACTGTTTTGCTGAGTGAGATTTGCTTCCCTCACTCCTGCTGCTTTGGATCCTTGGAACTGACTTTGTCTCCCTCTGCTGAGTCCGCAGGGCCTATTGGTTGGTCCATCATCTCGGAGTCTTCTGCCCGTGACCCCATGACCTTGGAGGGTGGGATTTTTAGCGACATCAATCCATGGTTTGTCTCCTAAATGAACTGTGTAACACTTTAACTTACAGGTCGTCAAGGCTGCAGACACTCTGATATCTGCCCAGAGACATCTATCTTAGTTTGGTCTAAGTGCCGCTATCCATCAGGTGACATCACGACGCGAGGAAGAAACTCAAGGATTCTGCAAAGACTTTCCTATCTCTGTCTCGAATAAAGTTCACCTTTCCTGACTCGTGAAAGACTTTTACAAATACATTCTGAATGCATAATCATACTGTTTGAATCATCGTTATGTGAAATTTGAATCATATAATATAATGAATGATGAGGAAATAAATGTTGTTCCTGTATTTCATATACTTAATTACACATTTAGGATTCATTCAAGTAATGCTAATCATCATCAGATAAACATTTACTAATAATAGTATTGTGTTTGAATGTTAATTCGCACTCACATTAAGTTAATAAGATGCACACCACATTAAGCTGAGTCATCTTTATGTGTTGATGAAACGTGATGTCTGAGATTTTGGTAACACCCACTTGAATGTGTCAAAATTTGATTTGCCCAAATTAATAAACAATTAGAATAATAAAACCTCCAGACTGGCCAGAACACTTCAGTTCCTGAAACAAACCAAGTCCTGACTAGGTCACCTCCTCTCAAAGGGGTGAACCTAAGACAACAAGCTACGCTTCTTTGGTTTGGCCGGCCGGGGAAAAGCAACGCTTAATAATTAATAATATAAGGAACCATCCTCTTCTTTTTGACCAAAGATCAACTATTTTTGTAAACTGCCTCTAAGCTAAACCAAATTTACCAGACGACGCAGTCACCTGGAAGTCACCCAGATCATTGGTTCGCATCCGGGCCTGCTACAGCTCCATGCCTGAGGCCTCCTCCCTGACACTCGTCAGCATCGACCTCTCTGACCCTTGAGTTACCGGGAGCTTCCACACACAAGGTGAAGTAGCCCTGCACGCTGGTGTCAAATGGTCTTTATTAATTTGATAACTTATTAAAACATCCAAATTTGATTTAACCCAGACATCATAGGATCTAAGACACTTAATGCTGATTAGGCAACATCATCTAGCTTGCACTACATCACCTCATTAATTGTCTTGGTATCTAGTTTAACCATCATTCATAGTAATTGTTCTGTGTCATCATTAATTGACAAATATAGTATTAAATTTATTTTTATAACTATTTTCTTGACTCTGTCTGAATTATTCTGAAGTGTGCCGATTACTTACAGGTAAAAGAACCTAGATTAATGTTAAATTAAAATTTAAAGATCATTAAGATTAATAATTCATATTCATATGGAATATTACATCCTTATTGATCCTTCTTTAAATATGTGGCACTAGCACACGCTACAACGCTATCAATAAATGCATTCCAGATACACAGAACACATGTACTGACAACATCCACTATAACTCTTAAAACACATTTCTACATAATTTTGCATCAATTTAATACAAAAAATTAGGCTTTTTATCACTTTTTTTCCCAGTATTTTCATCTTTACTTCATTGGCAATCAACTATTCCATAAAGTTATGGCATCAGTCATATGCCATGTTTTTCTACAACCTGTACACTCATTCCACAGAAAAAATGATAAAAATTCAACCAAAATCATTGAATCTGTGAGCCTTTAAATACCAATTGGTGACCAAAAGACTCGGACCATCAGAACTCTCAAGTGGGTAAGAGGTTAATAAACTAGGTGCAGGTAGAATAATTTGCTGCATAAATTTAACTTACATTTCCACCTAATGTTAAAACAGCCGGTTTATTTCTATTTGTTGTTGTTTGTGTGCTCTCTTGTGATGCATTTAGTTCAGGCATGTTCATGGCCAACTAAAGGAATCTCTCTAGAACCCCTAACAGTGAGAATAACTGTTAGAATTTCAATTGTATCTTCACAGTGCATCCAAAAAATGTTTCTGCATTCAATAGCAAGTAAGTTATCAAATGTAAAAATGTATTAATTTGTATTGTACAACTTGTCAAAGGCAAATTGGTGTCAACAATGATGCTGAAAGAGGCAAAAACTTCAGAACTCAATCACAGCAAATACCACTGTTGCAAAAAGAGCATGTGCTCCCGAGGTTGCTGCTGTGCAAGAGCCAATGTCAAGTGTGGCGTTGCATGTCTCTGCACCGGGGACCCCAACAGATGTTCAAGGACTGAACTTGCACTTGAAGACAGGGACACTTAAATAGGCTGTGTGTGTGTGTGGGGGGGGGGGGGGGGGGGGGGGGGGGGGTATGTGCGGGTAGTTCGTTGCATTATCAGCTCCGGTGGCCTAGTAGTAGAGTGTCCTCCCTGGCACTGGGATATCAGGGTTCGATTCCCGGTTGGGTCATACCAAAGACTTTGAAAAAATGGGACCCAATGCCTCCTCGCTTGACACTCAGCACTAATGGCTTGGATTGGGGCTTAAACCACCAAATAGTTCCCGAGCGCAGCCACAGCTGCAGCTCACCACCACGGGGATGGGTCAAATGCGGAGATGTAATTTCAACAGTGTGTGATGACTTGGGACTTTAACTTTGACTTTAGGTGTGTGTGTGTATGTAAAATTATATTGTCCTATTAAAGTTGTATTTGTCTTCAGCAATAAAAAAAATTGCCGTATTATGGTTTTGTCTGACACATTTCCATTGGGAGAACAGGGTTATGTTAAGATTAAAAAGATTCCTAAGCAGTGATGTTTAATAATGTGGACTCAAGCACCCATGTTAAATACCCAGAATATCTAACTCCATTGGTTTTTCTTGCTTTCTAAACGCAGTGTAGCAATGGGGTTTTTTTACCTTAAATTACTGACGGTTTCGGCGACTCACTGCCACCATCTTCAGAGCCAAGCCGGTTTGACGGCTTCACTTCCGCTGTTTATCCGTGGCAGTAGGGGACGATGTCGCCCCCTACTGCCCGCGCCTACCCAGTCAATCACCAAGTCCCATGAATGATCCAGTGTGTAAACTCCTTCATCCCTATTGATGGTCCAGAGTCCACGTCTCCTTATTTTGATCGCTTCTTTTATCCATCTTCTGTACTTTTGTTGTTCTGTTGTTATGACCCGTGTGCTGTCCCAGTCCATTATATGATTTTCTCTTGTGCAGTGGAATGTTATGGCTGATTTCTTTATTGTGTTTTCTGCTTCTTCTTGGCTGCTCTGGTGTGGCTTCGGCTTGTTTCTTTTTCACATTCTTTTTGGTGTTCCATTTTTTGTGTGTTGAGTTGGTGTCCTGTCTCTCCTATATATGTTTTATTACAGAGTTTGCATGGGATTTCATATATGACTCCACATTTTTGTTCCTGTGCTATCTTGTCTTTTGGATGTACTATCTTTTTAACGGTCATGTATGGTTTTGTTGGAGTGTTTATGTTATGTTTTGACATTGCTTTTCTTATTTTTTTTTTGTTATTCCTTTAATGTATGGTAGGGTTATCACTGGTTTTGGTTCTGTTTTTTCTTTGAATGATAAAGTGCTATCAAGGATGACACCCAGACTCTTTACGTGGGGGGAAGGAATGATAGATGAATTATCGATGTTTATTGATAAACTGGGGGATTTATTAAGAATCGAGGGCAAAATTTCAGTTTTGTTGGCATTGAGTTTCAGAAAGTTAGATGAACACCAAGATTTTATCTCAAGGATACAGCTGGAAAGGGAGGCTGGAGGGAAGATTGTATCAGGTTGAGAGGAAATATAAATCTGGGTATCATCCGCGTAGCAATGGAAATTTATCTTGTGTTTGCAGAAGATATGGTAAAGTGGAAGAATGTAGATGATAAATAATAGAGGTCCAAGGACAGAGCACTGGGGAACACCAGCAGAGACAGCAACAGAGCGTGAAGAATAGGATTTTAATTGAATAGACTGAAAGTGGCCAGAGAGAAAGGAGGAAAACCATGCGAGAACAGTGTGAGTGATACCGAGGGAAGCTAACCTGGATAGAAGGATTGAGTGAGAGATGGTGTCAAATGCTGCACTAAGATCGAGAAGGATGAGTAAAGAGAGAAAACCGGAGTCAGCTGCCATGAGAAGATCATTTGTTATTTTAACCAGAGCAGTTTCTGTGCTATGTAGAGGGCGAAAACCGGATTGGAACTGTTCAAAAAGGTTGTTGCGATTGAGGTGGGAGATGAGCTGAGAGGCAGCAACTTTTTCAAGACTTTTAGAGATGAATGGGAGATTAGAGATTGGACGAAGGTTATTGAAGTTATTAGAATCTGCACCAGGCTTCTTTAGGGTAGGTCTGACAGAAGCTATTTTGAATGCAGAGGGAACAGTACCAGTTGTGAGGGAATAATAGATTATTGATGAGATTGGAGGGAGCAGTGAAGGAAGACAGGCTTTCACGAGCGTAGTGGGGAGGGCGTCAAGTCTGCAGGAGGAGGGTTTGTACTTGTGGATTAGGTCAGAAATATCAGTGATGGAGGGGATGGTAAAAGTTGAAAATGGCTGAATGAGAGGCATAGAGGAGAGATTAAGTTCAATCAGAAGTGGAGTTGATTGTTTGGCATCCAACTGTTGGTGGATAGTGGAGATATTGTGATTGAAAAAAAGACATGATTGAGTTACCAAAGTCATCAGAGTAAAAGAAAGAGGGAAGTAAGTCAGGGGGACATGTAGCATTTTTGAGCAGAGAAAAAAGTGACCTAGGATTAGAGTTTGAACAGATTAAAGCAGAATAGTAGGCAGATTTAGTGGTGATGATAGACTCTTTATAAAGGAGGATGTGATCTTTGTACATATCTTCATGGACCGTGAGACCGGTTTTTTGTAAAGGCGCTCTAATTGTCGTCCTTTGGCTTTTAGTTGGCGAAGAGCAGGAGTAAACCACGGGGATGAGTGGGAGAAGGAGACAGTACGATGTTTTTCAGGAGCAACTGAGTTCAGAAGCTCAGAGAGGTAGTGGTTACAGTTGGAGACCAGGT
Source organism: Aphyosemion australe (assembly GCA_006937985.1). Taxonomy (NCBI): domain Eukaryota; kingdom Metazoa; phylum Chordata; class Actinopteri; order Cyprinodontiformes; family Nothobranchiidae; genus Aphyosemion; species Aphyosemion australe. Next base: position 147,722 of record SSNS01000706.1, on the reverse strand, counting down.
CATCAGGAGACATGAGGTCATGTGGATGAGGAAGGTCTAGGATGGCGGAGGAGAAAGAGTCCAGGTTAATGTCTTTGATGTTCCTGAAGGTGATATTCCTGGTAGTGGAGATTTTGTTCAGTGGTAGATTTACACTGAAAGAGATGAGTTTATGATCAGAGAGGGGGAATGACTCTGCTATCAGAACAGGGGGGGTCACCCCAGAGCAGCAGGCCAGGTCCAAAATGTGACCTTTACTGTGGGTGGGAAAGCTGATGTACTGTTGGAGACCAAAATTATCCAGAACAGAAAGAAAGTCTGGTCAGGGGGTTATTTCCATTATCAATATAATTATTAAAATCACCAAGAAATATGTTGGGAGAGAGTATAGATGTGTGAGAAGGGCTAAAAAATCACTCATAAAGTCCTTGTTTGGTTTAGGAGGCCGGTACACGCTGCAGATGACGGTAGGGGTGGGGCCAGAGAGCTGAGAGGCGCTGTATTCAAATGACTGGAAGGATGGAGCAGACACCGGGAGGACCGTCAGCTGTTTGCGGTGAATCATCGTGAGACCCCCGCCCCTCATGGAGCGAGGCTGCGAGATGTAAACAAAATCTGATGGAGTTGATTCATTAAGAGTCATGAGGCTGCTGCCACGTCTCAATCAAACAGAAAATGTCCAGGCCATGATCACGGATGAGATCGTGGATGAGATGACCTTTGCCCATGAGCGAGCGGATGTTCAGCAGACCAAAGTTGACAGTGGAGTTAGCATGCTTTGCTATGGGGTTAACCGGGCTAACGAGAAGGGTTAACAAGTTGCGATGGACAGCCTCGGAATTACCAGAACTGGAGTTGTGTGAGGGGCGACGAAATGTGGACCAGATGGACGGTGGCATAGGAGTTAAGTGGTCGCCCCACAATCGGAAGGTCGTGGGTTCGCGCCCCACTCAGTCTGTCGCTGTCGTTGTGTCCTTGGGCAAGACACTTAACCCGAATTGCCTCTGTTGGTGGTGGTCAGAGGGGCCGATGGCGCAATGATGCAGCCTCGCCTCTGTCAGACTGCCCCAGGGCGGCTGTGGCTACTCAGTAGCTTACCATCATCAGCAGTGTGTGAATGTGTGAGTGCATGCAGCGTCTTTGAGTGTCCTAACAAAGCGCTATATAAGTTCGATGAATTATTATTATTATTATTGTGTGGGTGTCATCATGGATTAGGTTGCGCCGGGACCCACGGTGGACGTATTTGCTGCGGGGTTTGAGAGCGATATCCGGGAACAGACGGAGGGCCTCAGGTGGGGGGACCGCCAGGTGAATGCGGAGTCGGAGAAGCTCAGTTGATAAATATTGGATCAGCGCCAGCGAAGGACAGACGAGGATGGAGAAAACAGCCCAGGTGAGAACGGACCAGCCAAACATTCTGCTAATAAGCATCTTAGCAAAGGGTAGATCAATGACAAGGTGCTGATGAGGAAGGTAGGGCGTTGCTCAGGTGGTACAGGAACCAAGAGGCGGCTGGTGCTCACAACTTATCGAGATCCAGAAACAGATAAAAATGGAAAAAACCGTCTAGGGTAAAAAACGTGTGTTAAAAAAACTACCTAAGATAAAAAAGCAAAAGAAACTAAGTTAGAAACAATAAAAACATATAAGACTGCAGAGCAGCGGCAGCCAAGCGTGCCAGCGTCCACTTGTATATAAATAATCTTGCAAATCCCCAAAACAAGAGCAGATGCAGTTGTAGGAAGCAATATAACTCCATTATTCGGCTGTTTGGATGTCCTTGAGACCAGAAAAGACTGAAGGCAGGGAGAAAATTGTATTTCTGGCCTGTTCCAAAACAATTAACTTTATCTGAATCCGGCGCATTCTTAGCCTTGGAGGCTGAACTATTCAAACTCCCATGGAACGAATACAGATGCTCTGAACCCTCTCTTCCCCAATCCTGGTTGGAACTGTGGTACACTCAATTGGCTCACAGGTGATCTGGGCGATAGGTCAGGGAACCTGCAAGGACTCAATGCACTCTTCATTCCTCTATACTCCTCCACACCCAGACTAGCAGTGGCTGAGAGTGCGCTTTAAGGGTCCCAGCCCCTCCCACCCACAATTTGTGGATTATGTTGTAACCTGTCTGAGATTGTGCATATATCAATCAAACTTTATTTCAGACAAAAAACTGTTGGCCATACTCTAATAAAACCCCAATAAAATAATAAATACATAAAGAAAAACTAAAACAGAATAAAAGCGTAAAACTTGTACAACGGATAATAAAACAATTATAAACACATTCCCATCACGCACCATATAAACAGTTGTTCCAATATTTAAAAAAAACAGAGGAATACCTTGTGTCACTGTATGCAATACTTGCCAATGCTCTGACTAAAGTGTTGGCAGGCCTATCCAAACGGCACTTGAACTTATACATGTAGTTCCGCATTAGCGCATGAAAAGTGGGAACGTTAGCCGTGACAAACAATTGGCTTGGCGAGGTCCATTGTGGTAGCCTCAGGAGGATTCTAAATGAGTCCTGATACGCCACTTGTAGTTTTTTTATAGCTGCTTTACTATAATTACTCCACAATTGGGACGTATAGAAGGGCGTACAAAAAGAACGAAAAAGGGCAACTTTAACGTTGTCTGTGCACATGCCAAAGTTACGTGCCAGAGTGTTAGCCTGCATGTACAGCTTACAGTACTGTCTTTTAATATCATCATCATCACTGAGATCACTCCTTAGAATGTGTCCCAAATATTTTACTTTTTCCACCACTTCCAGGACTTGGTTTGGAAATTAAAAGATGGAAAGGTCATCTTCCTATCCTCTTTTGTTGCAGCAATCATCACCACACTTTTTTGGGGTTAAACATGATGTCAAACTCTTCACCGTATTTTGTGCATATCCTGAGCAGCTGCTGCAAACCAGCACTGTAAAGACACAAGAGGACTAAGTCATCAGCATATATTAAGTGGTTTACAAGCCGCTCGCCCACTAAGCATCCAGTCTTGCAATTCAATTTCAATTCAAATTCAATTCAATTCAATTCAAATCCTTTATTGTCATTGCAACAAGTACAACGAAATTAAGTGCAGTCCCCCTATCAGGTTAAAAAGATGATATTAAGAAAATATTTAGAAAGCCCTATGAGGCAGTTATTCAGTGCAATAGACACATCATCAAGATACATGTTAAAAAGAGCTGGAGAAAGAATTCCGCCTTGCCTGACTCCATTGGATACAGCGAAAGGTTCAGAGACTTCCATTCCTCACTTAACCTGCATCGATCGGTGTGAATACCAAAAATGTAGTATCCTGATCAAGTACTCAGGGACCCCTCTACTCTGTAGTTTGAGATACAGTTTAGTGTGGCTGACTCGGTCAAAAGCTTTAGAGGCATCTGAAAAACAAATAAAAACCGATGTATTCTGTCTCATATTTATTTATTTATTTATGTACTTATATTTTACAAGGATAAAACCTCTTGAGATGTAGCATCTCGTTTTCAAGAGGGTCCTTGATCAAAAAACAACATAAAAATTGAAAGATAACAAGACAGCAGATAACTATAAAAAATAAACCTAATAATAATAATAATAAAATAAAATAAAATAAGTAAATAAAAACAAACAAATAAACAGTAATAATAATAACTTTTCTATCACAGTATGAAACAAATGTAATTCAATTAACTAGATTAGAATAAATAACCAAAATCAGATTTCATCAAACTATCAAATAATGACTTAGAAACAGTTACAAGTGGGAGAGACAAATACATAAATAGTGTTCCTAAATAATCGAAAAGAGGTAATAGATCGAAAATCACTTGGAAGATTATTCCAGTCCAATGGGGCTTTAACACTAAAAGCCATTCTTCCCACTTCTTTCCTAAAATTAGGTACCAAAAAAGATAAATGATCATTAAACCTAGTAACATATCAACCTCTCACTCTCACCAGATAACTTTTTTAATACACTGGAAAATCAAAAATTATACATTTAAAAATAAATATTAACCAATGATATCTACGTCTGGCTTTTAAAGATAGCCAAGTCAAACTTTCATACATAAAACAATGATGTGTTGTAAACGGACAATGCAATACGAAACGACAAATGCTATTATATACAACATCAAGAGGATGAAGACAGGACTCAGTGGTGTTTTGATAGATGATATCTGCATAATCTATTATAGGAAATAAAAGTTGTTTAGCAATATGATTTCTCACTCTAAAATTAAAACAATTAATCGATTGATATAAAGTTTTTAATTGATAATTCACTTTTTTAGTTATCGACTGGATATGAAATTTAAAAGAAAAATCCGACTCAAGCCAAACACCAAGATATTTAACCTTTTCAACATGTTTTACTTTTGAAGAGTCTAAAAAATTTAAATCCAAAGACCCCATGGTACCTAAAGCCGACTTACGCCTTTGAAACAATATTGAATATGACTTGGTTTTATTAAGAATAAGTTTGTTATGGATTAACCAATATTGTAAAGTATCGAAATTAGACTGAAGGCATTCCTGAATTTCTAATATAGTGGATTTAGAGCAATATAAAATTGTGTCATCAGCATAGAGATGAACAGAGCACGAGGAACAGCACAAGGGAAGATCATTAATAAAAATCGAAAAAAGCAAAGGCCCAAGTGAAGAGCCTTGTGGAACACCCTTATCAATACCACGTATATTAGATTGTGATCCTTTTAAGGAAACAAATTGTGAACGGTGGTGTAGAAATGAATTAAACCAAAATAGAGAGGGTGCAGTGAGACCAATTGCATTAAGCTTATCTAAAAGCAAATAGTGATCTACCACATCAAATGCTTTGGTAAAGTCTAATAAAATAGCACCAGATAAAAGACTCTCATCACATATACTTATTCACAGTTTCCTTAAGAGCGTATATACAAAGATCAGTACTAAGTTCACTTTTAAAACCAAACTGATTATCTGTTGTTGCTATAAACACGTGGGCGACGGTGGCATAGGAGTTAAGTGGTCGCCCCACAATCGGAAGGTCGTGGGTTCGCGCCCCGCTCAGTCTGTCGCTGTCGTTGTGTCCTTGGGCAAGACACTTAACCCGAATTGCCTCTGTTGGTGGTGGTCAGAGGGGCCGATGGCGCAATGATGCAGCCTCGCCTCTGTCAGACTGCCCCAGGGCGGCTGTGGCTACTCAGTAGCTTACCATCATCAGCAGTGTGTGAATGTGTGAGTGCATTCAGCGTCTTTGAGTGTCCTAACAAAGCGCTATATAAGTTCGATGAATTATTATTATTATTATTATTATAAAATCACTGAGTCTTTCCAGCAAACTATGCTCAAACACTTTTGACAACACGTTAGCCAGTGCAACCGGCCTGTAGTTGTCAATACAGGATGTTTTTCCAGTTTTTTCTTTTACTACAGGGACTAAAAGAACTGATAACATGTGATCAGGTAAGATGCCATGTTTCAAAAAACCAGTAAAGCATAATGAAAGTAATACATGAGCTCTTCGACTAGCATACTTCATGTGCTCTGCTGATAACTGGTCTAGGCCACACGCTTTGTTTGATGACATTTTCTCAATAGCAATTCGGACTTCATCAGCTCGGACAATCATGCCATGATTGTAATCAATATCACCCATGTTGAACCCTTCACTATTTATACAGTTAAAAATTCTGCTATAGTGTTTCCTCCATAGATCTGCAATATGTCAAGGTGTTTTCTTTTTTTGTATATCAAAGTTTTCCCCAGTTAGGGGTAGCTCTAGAACACAGACCACCCCCATCCTCTTGTTTTCTTTTCTTATCTCTCGTAGGCTGTGTCCAAATCCAGGGATTGCATGCTCCTGAGTACCCATCCTCATTGGTCTCAGGAGAACGTGTTCTTCCGTGACCGGTTAGACCGGATGTTAACAGCTGTGAATGTGGACATTCTAGCCTTAAATAATAGTCCCACCCCTACTTCGGCGGATGTCCTGTCACCTAGCAACTGCTACTGCACTAAAAAGAAGCTGCAGAAATGGAGCTCACACATGTTTTAAACCTTTTTTTTGGTTATTTTATGATTTTATGATTTACCAATTTTATGAACTGTAATTAAGAACAAGAACACAAAAACACATTACAGGCCGAATGAAAACAGGAAACGCCTAAAAACACAACCACTTCAGGCTTTTACTTTTTGTTCAGTCAGATTTTAATAAGCTGTCATTTAAAGTTGTACTGCTGCGTCTCTCGTTTCTTCTGCCATTGTTGCCGGTACAGAAATCAATCCCGCAGTGCATCACGGGATTTATGGAGGTGAGGAGACCACGGAGACTATACCGCACCCATTCTCAAAATCGGGGAAAAGAAGAACGCATTTCAAGACCGCATTCTGAACACTCTTGGAATTTGGACGGTCTTCGATGTGATGTCACTGGTCTTAAAATCCGACCTCATCATGAGCACGCAACCCCTGGATTTGGACACAGCCACAGTCTGCCTGTATCTGTTATGTCTATATGTGTTTGTGTGTTTATTCTTAGTCAGGTTGTGCTGTGGAGTAAATTTTTGTTGCTCTGGGGCACTGGTGCAATGATAATAAAGCTGATTCTGATTCTGGTTTCAGTAATGGTGGTTGTATGAATCATTCCCAATGCTGCATTCACATCTTCAAGAATTTCTGATGGCAATTCTCTCAGCTGTTGTCATTGGCACCTGGGTTGCCTGGCATTCATTCGAGCTGTAATTTTATCTCTCAGGTCATTTGCTGCCTCATTCAGTGTTGTTTCACTTATTGGGGCTTCATACCCAATCTCTGGCTATATATATATCAGGATCTGTTCACATTGAGTTACCTTTTTTCTCTCTCTGCTCGCTGCCTCTTTACATCTTCATATGTCATGTTCAGAGCTCGATGAATTTTCTGTCAAACACATCAAGAACAAAGGTTATTGTGATCAGAAAATTTATTTTAGCTGTAAGTTTGACATGTAACCTCTAAGATGGAAGGGCAGTGAATACAAAGTTTTACCTGTGAAGTATGTAACCAGTATTTTAGGTTCTGGCGACGACGAATGTGTGGCAGAATGAGTCGATAAAAACCGTGTTCACCTGCAAGAGTCAGCAGAGCTCCGCCCACTCCAATGCACAACAACAGAAAGAGTCCTGAAAAGTGACTAATGCCCATTTGAAGAGTCTGAAAGACACCAAGAAGAACAAAGAGCTGTCTGTAGTTTCCAATCCTGTCTAAAGAGGGTACTGTGGCCCTAGATTTCTTTTATATTGCTGTGTTATTTGGTNTTTATAGTGCAAAAATGAGCTCTTTGTGTTGTTGATTAAGTTGGGCTGTGAAGCGCCTCCCAAACTCGCTGTTGCCGTTGTTAACTAAACTTGGATTGGAGACAACTCGCACAGGAAATTGCAACGTAGCCATGCGGCGGCTTCTTCTTCCGTTTGTCCGGGAGGCGGAGGCTGCTTTACAGCATCTGGCTGTCGGTGTACTTGAAGAAGGCTGTGTATTTGCTCCATAACATCGATACCACGGGGATGGAATATCTCATTTAGATACCACTTTAGTATCGATTTATATCTAGGTATTGAATTTTTTGACAACCCTAGACAAGCTTTTAACACCTAGTTTTACTTTTATTGGTTTTTATTTTTACATCTTAGTGTTTTTATATATTTCTGTAAAGTGTTGATCTTGTTTTACTTTTTCCCATTGCTGCAAAGTGTCCTTGGGTGTCAAGAAACGTGCTTTTAAATAAAATGTATTATTATTCATCAAACTTTATTTCAGACAAAAAACTGTTGTCCATACTCTAATAAAACCCCAATAAAATAATAAATAAATACATAAAAAATAAAACAGAATAAAAGCATAAAAACTTGTACAACGGATAATACAACAATTATAACCACATTCCCATCACGCACCATATAAACAGTTGTTCCAATATTTAAAAAACCAGAGGAATACTTTGTGTCACTGTATGCAATACTTGCCAAGGCTCTGACTAGAGTGTTGGCAGTCCTATCCAAACGGCACTTGAACTTATACATGTAGTTCCGCATTAGCGCATGAAAAGTGGGGACGTTAGCCGTCACAAACATTTGGCTTGCCGAGGTCCATCGTGGTAGCCTCAGGAGGATTCTAAATGAGTCCTGATACGCCACTTGTAGTTTTTTTATAGCTGCTTTACTATAATTACTCCACAATTGGGACGTATAGAAGGGAGTCCAAAAAGAACAAAAAAGGGCAACTTTAACGTTGTCTGTGCACATGCCAAAGTTACGTGCCAGAGTGTTAGCCTGCATGTACAGCTTACAGTACTGTCTTTTAATATCATCATCATCACTGAGATCACTCCTTAGAATGTGTCCCAAATATTTAACTTTTTCCACCACTTCCCTGACATGGTTTGACAAATAAAAAGATGGAACGCTCATCTTCCTATCCTCTTTTGTTGCAGCAATCATCACCACACTTTTTTTGGGGTTAAACATGATGTCAAACTCTTCACCATATTTTGTGCATATCCTGAGCAGCTGCTGCAAACCAGCACTGTAAGGACACAAGAGGACTAAATCATCAGCATATATTAAGTGGTTTACAAGCCGCTCACCCACTAAGCATCCAGTTTTGCAGTTATTCAGTGCAATAGACAAATCATCAAGATACAGGTTAAAAAGAGCTGGAGAAAGAATTCCGCCTTGCCTGACTCCATTGGATACAGTGAAAGGTTCAGAGACTTCCATTCCCCACTTAACATGCATCGATTGGTGTGAATACCAAAACTGTAGTATCCTGATCAAGTATTCAGGGACCCCTCTACTCTGTAGTTTGAGATACAGTTTAGTGTGGTTAACTCGGTCAAAAGCTTTAGAAGCATCTAAAAAACACATAAAAACAGATGTATTCTGTCTCATATACTTATTCACAGTTTCCTTAAGGGCGTATATACAAAGATCAGTACTAAGTTCACTTTTAAAACCAAACTGATTATCTGTTGTTGCTATACAATCATTGAGTCTTTCCAGCAAAATGTGCTCAAACACTTTTGACAACACGTTAGCCAGTGCTACCGGCCTGTAGTTGTCAATACAGGATGTTTTTCCAGTTTTTTCTTTTACTACAGGGACTAAAAGAACTGATAACATGTGATCAGGTAAGATGCCATGTTTCAAAAAACCAGTAAAGCATAATGAAAGTAATACATGAGCTCTTCGACTAGCATACTTCATGTGCTCTGCTGATAACTGGTCTAGGCCACACGCTTTGTTTGATGACATTTTCTCAATAGCAATTCGGACTTCATCAGCTCGGACAATCATGCCATGATTGTAATCAATATCACCCATGTTGAACCCTTCACTATTTATACAGTTAAAGATTCTGCTATAGTGTTTCCTCCATAGATCTGCAATATTCTTATCTCCAGATACCCCATCAATGTTTGCTGGTAGCAGTGATTTACTGTTACTACTGAGCTTTAACTCCTTCCAAAACTCAGAGGCTTTATTATTCTGAAGTTTATTTGCTAAGGAATTTGCCTGCATTTTTTGCTCATTCTTTTTAATGTAGCGAACTGCATTCTTAAACTTAGCGTTAGCAGCCTTCTTGGTCTCCAGCACCATTCCAGACCTTGGTTTGCCAGCAGCAACCCAGGCTTTATAGGCTACTCTGGACTCAGCGTGCAGCGCTGAGGCATGTTCAGACCACCCTGGTAGCGGCTCAAATTTTGCTGTTCCTTTTTGGTACAGAAACCTGCTGTCATTATCCAAGCAGTCCACAATATTCTGGTACAGAGTGCATAGCTCCCGTTTGTGTTCCATAAGTTTGCAGTTGACATCTTTACAGAATATAGTTTCTTTATGTATGTTAACAGTGCTCATGCTNCCCTTATCAATACCACGTATATTAGATTGTGATCCTTTTAAGGAAACAAATTGTGAACGGTGGTGTAGAAATGAATTAAACCAAAATAGAGAGGGTGCAGTGAGACCAATTGCATTAAGCTTATCTAAAAGCAAATAGTGATCTACCACATCAAATGCTTTGGTAAAGTCTAATAAAATAGCACCAGATAAAAGACTCTCATCACATATACTTATTCACAGTTTCCTTAAGAGCGTATATACAAAGATCAGTACTAAGTTCACTTTTAAAACCAAACTGATTATCTGTTGTTGCTATAAACACGTGGGCGACGGTGGCATAGGAGTTAAGTGGTCGCCCCACAATCGGAAGGTCGTGGGTTCGCGCCCCGCTCAGTCTGTCGCTGTCGTTGTGTCCTTGGGCAAGACACTTAACCCGAATTGCCTCTGTTGGTGGTGGTCAGAGGGGCCGATGGCGCAATGATGCAGCCTCGCCTCTGTCAGACTGCCCCAGGGCGGCTGTGGCTACTCAGTAGCTTACCATCATCAGCAGTGTGTGAATGTGTGAGTGCATTCAGCGTCTTTGAGTGTCCTAACAAAGCGCTATATAAGTTCGATGAATTATTATTATTATTATTATTATAAAATCACTGAGTCTTTCCAGCAAACTATGCTCAAACACTTTTGACAACACGTTAGCCAGTGCAACCGGCCTGTAGTTGTCAATACAGGATGTTTTTCCAGTTTTTTCTTTTACTACAGGGACTAAAAGAACTGATAACATGTGATCAGGTAAGATGCCATGTTTCAAAAAACCAGTAAAGCATAATGAAAGTAATACATGAGCTCTTCGACTAGCATACTTCATGTGCTCTGCTGATAACTGGTCTAGGCCACACGCTTTGTTTGATGACATTTTCTCAATAGCAATTCGGACTTCATCAGCTCGGACAATCATGCCATGATTGTAATCAATATCACCCATGTTGAACCCTTCACTATTTATACAGTTAAAAATTCTGCTATAGTGTTTCCTCCATAGATCTGCAATATGTCAAGGTGTTTTCTTTTTTTGTATATCAAAGTTTTCCCCAGTTAGGGGTAGCTCTAGAACACAGACCACCCCCATCCTCTTGTTTTCTTTTCTTATCTCTCGTAGGCTGTGTCCAAATCCAGGGATTGCATGCTCCTGAGTACCCATCCTCATTGGTCTCAGGAGAACGTGTTCTTCCGTGACCGGTTAGACCGGATGTTAACAGCTGTGAATGTGGACATTCTAGCCTTAAATAATAGTCCCACCCCTACTTCGGCGGATGTCCTGTCACCTAGCAACTGCTACTGCACTAAAAAGAAGCTGCAGAAATGGAGCTCACACATGTTTTAAACCTTTTTTTTGGTTATTTTATGATTTTATGATTTACCAATTTTATGAACTGTAATTAAGAACAAGAACACAAAAACACATTACAGGCCGAATGAAAACAGGAAACGCCTAAAAACACAACCACTTCAGGCTTTTACTTTTTGTTCAGTCAGATTTTAATAAGCTGTCATTTAAAGTTGTACTGCTGCGTCTCTCGTTTCTTCTGCCATTGTTGCCGGTACAGAAATCAATCCCGCAGTGCATCACGGGATTTATGGAGGTGAGGAGACCACGGAGACTATACCGCACCCATTCTCAAAATCGGGGAAAAGAAGAACGCATTTCAAGACCGCATTCTGAACACTCTTGGAATTTGGACGGTCTTCGATGTGATGTCACTGGTCTTAAAATCCGACCTCATCATGAGCACGCAACCCCTGGATTTGGACACAGCCACAGTCTGCCTGTATCTGTTATGTCTATATGTGTTTGTGTGTTTATTCTTAGTCAGGTTGTGCTGTGGAGTAAATTTTTGTTGCTCTGGGGCACTGGTGCAATGATAATAAAGCTGATTCTGATTCTGGTTTCAGTAATGGTGGTTGTATGAATCATTCCCAATGCTGCATTCACATCTTCAAGAATTTCTGATGGCAATTCTCTCAGCTGTTGTCATTGGCACCTGGGTTGCCTGGCATTCATTCGAGCTGTAATTTTATCTCTCAGGTCATTTGCTGCCTCATTCAGTGTTGTTTCACTTATTGGGGCTTCATACCCAATCTCTGGCTATATATATATCAGGATCTGTTCACATTGAGTTACCTTTTTTCTCTCTCTGCTCGCTGCCTCTTTACATCTTCATATGTCATGTTCAGAGCTCGATGAATTTTCTGTCAAACACATCAAGAACAAAGGTTATTGTGATCAGAAAATTTATTTTAGCTGTAAGTTTGACATGTAACCTCTAAGATGGAAGGGCAGTGAATACAAAGTTTTACCTGTGAAGTATGTAACCAGTATTTTAGGTTCTGGCGACGACGAATGTGTGGCAGAATGAGTCGATAAAAACCGTGTTCACCTGCAAGAGTCAGCAGAGCTCCGCCCACTCCAATGCACAACAACAGAAAGAGTCCTGAAAAGTGACTAATGCCCATTTGAAGAGTCTGAAAGACACCAAGAAGAACAAAGAGCTGTCTGTAGTTTCCAATCCTGTCTAAAGAGGGTACTGTGGCCCTAGATTTCTTTTATATTGCTGTGTTATTTGGTAATGGTAAATGGACTGCATATTTATAATGCTCTACATTGCAAGTCACATTCACTCACTCACACCAATACCCCCAAATCATAGATACGAGAGGGTCTTTATTAGTTTTGGTTTTAGTGTATTGCCCAAGGACAATTCCATATGAGATGGGGAAGCTGGGATTAAACCACCATCCTCAGAGAAAGTCTTTCATTTATGTCATGTAAAAACCTCTACTGGTAGATAACTGCTCTTCCCACTGAGCCACTTACACCCCATTGTATCATGTTTCTGTGTGATGATGTTGGACATGTTAATAGCTTTGTATCAGTTTGATGACATCTCAGCCTAGTGTGTGTGTGAGTGTGTGTGTGTGTGTGCATGCGTGCATTCGTGCGTGTGTGTGTGGGGGGGGGGGTAGCTATTTCCTGCAGCAGCGCCTCAGAGACAATGTGTTCAGTAATACTGATTGGCCAAAAAAATCTCCAGGTCTCTCTAGCACTCAAATGTGACTGGCTGTTTAGCTGTAGTTCAGGGGCGATTTTTCAGGAGTGATATTAGTGACACCATTGAAGGAAATGCAAAACGGTAATTGGTCTGTATTTATTTAGTGCCTTCTAGCATTCTACAACACCCTAAGATGCTTTACAACACAACTGTTCATTCATTCACTCACGCACACATACATTCACACACTGGTGGTGAAGTGCTACAATATAACTACAACTGCCCTGCGGCGCACTGATGGAAGCAAGACTGCTGAAGAGTGGCTCCACCAGTCCTTCTGACCACCACCACCAGCAGGCAAGGCAGGTTAAATGTCTTGGCAAGGACACAACTGTGACAGACTGACTGGGGCTCAAACCTGCAACCATCTAGTTATGTGGCGGGTTAGGGTTACCTCATCTGCTACCATCGAAATACTGTTTAGTGAAAGACAGCTGGTGAAAATGATGCATAAATAATCCAGATTTTGTGTAGGCATGCACATTTAAGCAAAATTACCACATACTGTTTAGTGAACATACAGTTGAAAGAAAAAGTATGTGAGCCCATTGGAATTATATGGATTTCTGCACAAATTTGTCATAACATGTAATCTGATCTTCATCCAAGAAAGGGTTATAAAAGCATCTCCAAAAGACGTGATGTTAATCAGTCCACAGTAAGACAAATTGTCTATAAATGGAGAAAGTTCAGCATTGTTGCTACTCTCCCTAGGAGTGACCATCCTGTAAAGATTACTGCAATAGCACAGCGCAGAATGCTCAATGAGGTGAAGAAGAATCCTGTAGAGTGTCAGCTAAAGACTTACAAAAATCGTTCGCATATGTTAATGTGGCATTTGGAACAACTGACCAGTTACATTTTATTAAAATTCAACAACGCCACCTTGGGAATTTCACCCAAGGAATTAAAATGACATTAAAAAGGACACGCAAGTCCATTCTACAAAGAAGGCAAGAGATGTGGTTCAAGGAATGATTTATTAAAATAATGATAAAGGAAAGACCTCAATAAAATAATTAAATAATTAAACCCAATTAAAACTACTAAAACCAAGGCTGAGGCTTACCAGTGGGGACCAGTCGATGACTGGGAGGAGGAACACCAATAAAGAAAAATAAACTAAATCAAAAGGCACCCCAAGCACTCGTGACCATGCATTCAGGAGTGAAGGTACCCTTGGACACAGCATGCACACGAAGACGACCTGCCACCCAGAGACCTTCCAGCCACCACCTGCAGCTCTCTGCCTGTAACAAAGAATAAAAGAAATTGAGGTCTTAAAATAATTCAAACAAATTAAAACGAATTATTTAGTTTGTGTTGTCTGTTATGACAAAAGATCCAATATCTGTGTCATTCTGGAAGCATCATCAGAAAGTAAAGGACGCGTGAAAACTGTGAATTTTAACAAAACTCTTTTATAATAATAATAATAATAATACATTTTATTTAAAAGCACCTTTCTAAACACTCAAGAGGCACTTACACACTAGCACCGGGTCGGCTCCGATCGGTCGGCCTCAGTCGGCCCCGGCCCCGCCAGGTTGTTTACACTCGTCTTCCAGGACACCCTTTGGAATGCGGACGTGATAGTCTCAGAAATGCGCGTGAAAAATTGGCGCGAATATATCAGTGATGTGGGCGGGTCAAAGGAGTGCGGAGAAGTCTGCCCGGTGTCTGCGCTCATCACAGGAGACGGGAACAGAGAAACGGCTGGGTGGGTCAAAGGAGCGCGAAGTCCGCGGTCTCTTCCTTATTAAACAAAAAGCTGCGTGGCAGCAGTGTGTATGTTTGTGTGTGTGTGTGTGCGCGCGCGCTGCGCTCATCACAGCAGACAGGAACAGAGAAACGGCTGGGTGGGTCAAAGGAGCGCAAAGTCCGCGGTCTCTTCCTTATTAAACAAAAAGCTGCGTGGCGTCAGTGTGTGTGTGTGTGTGTGTGTGCGCGCGCGCGCTGCGCTCATCACAGCAGACAGGAACAGAGAAACGGCTGGGTGGGTCAAAGGAGCGCGGAGAATTCTGCGGTCTCTTATTAAACAAAAAGCTGCGTGGCGTCAGTGTGTGTGTGTGCGCGCGCGCGCTGCGCTCATCACAGCTGACGGAAACAGATAAAACAGCTTCAGTCAGAGGCTTGTTAACTCCTCCGCATTCAGAGTGATAATAAAGCGCGCATGGGGGAAGCCCCCGCTGGCGGATTCTATCCGCTAATCGGAGGTTCCCCCTAAAGGTAGGCGTGAATTTGAGCCGACCAATGAGTCGGCAGTGGGTGTGTTGGCCCGGTTTTCGGTGCGAGTCAGACCACCTTCAGATGAGGGCCGAAAACACGTACGGTTCAGCCCCAAAAATCCCCGGGCCACCCGGATGTGAAAGGAACATACCCAATCCCGCCCGGTCCGAGCCGGTGCTAGTGTGTAAGCGCCAAAGGTCACTGTACAGGATAAAAACAAAAATCATCAAGTAAAACACAAGACATAAGTACGACATAAAACAAGGAATCAAATAAGCAAAAAATAAACAATCCATCCATCCATCCATTTTCTGCCGCTTATCCGGAGTCGGGTCGCGGGGGCAGCAGCCTAAGGAGGGAAGCCCAGACCTCCCTCTCCCCAGCCACTTGGGCCAGCTCCTCCGGGGGAATCCCAAGGCGTTCCCAGGCCAGCCGAGAGACATAATCTCTCCAGCGTGTCCTGGGTCTTCCTTTGGGTCTCCTCCCGGTTGGACGTGCCCGGAAAACCTCACCAGGGAGGCGTCCAGGAGGCATCCTAATCAGATGCCCGAGCCACCTCAACTGGCTCCTCTCGATGTGGAGGAGGGAGAGTCCAGCCACCCTGCGAAGAAAACTCATTTCGGCCGCTTGTATCCGCAATCTCGTTCTTTCGGTCACTACCCAAAGCTCGTGACCATAGGTGAGGGTAGGAGCGTAGATCGACCGGTAAATTGAGAGCTTCGCCTTTCGGCTCAGCTCTCTCTTCACCACGACAGACCGGTACAACGCCCGCATCACTGCAGACGCAGCACCAATCCGCCTATCGATCTCACGCTCCACCCTTCCCTCACTCGTGAACAAGACCCCAAGATACTTGAGCTCCTCCACTTGGGGCAGGACCTCGTCCCTGACCTGGAGAAGGCATTCTACCCTTTTCCGACTCAAGACCATGGTCTCGGATTTAGAGGAGCTGATTCTCATCCCAGCTGCTTCACACCCGGCTGCGAACTGCTCCAGCGAAAGCCGGAGATCACGTTCTGACAAAGCCAAAAGGACCACATCATCTGCAAAAAGCAGAGACCTGATCCTTAGGCCACCAAAACGGATCCCCTCACCACCTTGGCTGCACCTAGAAATCCTGTCCATAAAAGTTATGAACAGAATCGGTGACAAAGGGCAGCCTTGGCGGAGTCCAACTCTCACCGGAAACGAGCCCGACTTACTGCCGGCAATGCGGACCAAGCTCTGACACTGGTCGTACAGGGACCTAACAGCCCGTATCAAGGGGCCTGGTACCCCATACTCCCAGTGTACCCCCCACAGGGCCCCCCGAGGGACGCGGTCGAACGCCTTCTCCAAATCCACAAAACACATGTAGATTGGTTGGGCGAACTCCCACGCACCCTCCAGGACTCCCCCAAGGGTATAGAGCTGGTCCAGTGTTCCATGGCCAGGACGAAAACCGCATTGCTCCTCCTGGATCCGAGGTTCGACTATCCGACGGACCCTCCTCTCCAGAAACCCTGAATAGACCTTACCAGGGAGGCTCAGGAGTGTGATCACCCTGTAGTTGGAACACACCCTGCGGTCCCCCTTTTTAAATAGGGGGACCACTACCCCGGTCTGCCAGTCCAGTGGAACTGCCCCCGATGTCCACGCGATATTGCAGAGCCGCGTCAACCAACACAGCCCCACAACATCCAGGGCCTTAAGGAAATCCGGGCGGATCTCATCCACCCCCGGAGCCTTTCCACTGAGGAGTTTTTTGACCACCTCAGTGACCTCGGCTCCAGAGATTGGAGAGCCCAACCCAAAGTCCCCAGACTCTGCTTCCACACTGGAAGACGTGCCGGTGGGATTGAGGAGGTCTTCGAAGTACTCGGCCCACCGATTCACAACGTCCCGAGTCGAGGTCAGCAGCACACCCTCCCCACTGTAAACAGTGTTGGTAGTGCACTGCTTTCCCCTCCTGAGGCGCCGGATGGTGGACCAGAATCTCCTCTAAGCCATACGGACAGTGGCGGCTCGTCCATAGGGGGCGCTAGGGCGCCGCCCCACCACTCACAGGAAGGAGAAGAAGATAGGAATCACAAAATATATTTAAAAAAACATAAAAAGTAAACTAAATAAACACCACATGGACTAAGTGCTGTGTGTAATCTGTGTTTAATAATGTTTTATTTTACTTTTAACACGGCCGAATTGTTGACGTACTTGTCACGTGTCCTCTCGCGGGCGCAGCAATCTTTACCATTGACTTAATATGGGCTAACTGGCGCATGTGCAGTGGTTCCCCAAACCGTCCACAACGAGAAAGAATAGGAGAGCGGTTGGTCGCATCTTTTAGCGATTGTCGCCGCCTCACCGGGTGAATTCTGCTCAGACCAGGGGGAGGAGATCGCTGATTGGTCAGGTTGTTCACCCCGCCCTGAGGGGAAAACTTTCTACAGGCTGGCACAGTGTGGCTCCATCTGTGCCAATTTGTCACGGCAGCAACACACTACTTCCACTGAATATGTTTTTGTTGTTCAACCTTTTAGCCATCTTTGCTATAATTGTGAAATCATCAGTGACAAATAAAGTTAATTGCTTCAAAACCTGACGTAGCAAACGCTACTAGTAGGTTCCAATGTGTGAAACCTGAGCCAATCCAATTGCTTGTTGTTGAGTTTTTTTCACCTGGCTGGCTTTCGTGTTAACCAATCACAGGGAGAGAATCCACGTAAACAGGAAAATGATGAATGCATTGAACACTCGAGCGGGCAAAACTCTTATATAGTCTTTGGCAAAACAATGCCAGCAAACAGTCTGATCAGCTAAGCTTTTACGTTGGGATGTAGAATTTCACGAACCGAGTGGATTATTTTTACTACACCACACGGATTATGGCCATAACCTGCAGGTAAGCCTCATTTTAGCTTTTGGCTTCAGGAAATAGCATGCTGCCTCGTTAGCGGCTAGCACCGCTCCATACGGTTTGAACTAAGTGGTACTTCTTGTTTGTGAGTCTGGGCTTTAATCTAAACGCCGGCTGCTTCTGTGAATATCTTGCGTTGTGTCACTGTGTGTTTTTCTGGATACGTGTAGCGTCTATTTTACGGCCTCACGTTTATTTACAGCTTATGGGTGTTCTGTTTGTAGAAAGTGGATTCTATTGATTAGATTTAGCCTACTCCCCTTAAGCGTGTGTGCAGTTTGTGTAATATATGGGTGAATGGATGAATGTTTTTGTCAAAAACATGCCTAATATATTCAAAAACCTTTTGAACAACTTTGTTGCCGGAAGCGCTACTGTGACCGTCAGTTGTGTGACGCTGATGCTTAAGAATCAATGGTAATTTGGCGTCCCCTAGTGGTGATATGTGGTTAGCGCCCCACCCAAAAAAAAAGTCACCGGCCGCCACTGCATACGGAAGTCTTGTTCCATGGTCTCACCAAACTCCTCCCATGCCCGGGTTTTTGCCTCCGCGACCACCCGAGCCGCATTCCGCTTGGACTGCCGGTACCTATCAGCTGCCTCCGGAGTCCCACAGGCCAAAAAGACCTGATAGGACACTTTCTTCAGCTTGACAGCATCCCTAACCACTGGTGTCCACCAGCGGGTTCGGAGGTTGCCGCCACGACAGGCACCGACCACCCTGCGGCCACAGCTGCGGTCAGCCGCCTCAACAATGGAGTCACGAAACATGGCCCATTCGGACTCAATGTCCCCTGACTCCCCCGGGACACGTTCAAAGTTCTGTCTGAGGTGGGAATTGAAGCTCCTTCTGACAGGAGACTCTGCCAGACGTTCCCAGCAGATCCTCACAACACGTTTGGGTCTGCCAGGTCTGACCGGCATCTTCCCCCACCATCGAAGCCAACTCACCACCAGGTAGTGGTCAGTTGACAGCTCCGCCCCTCTCTTCACCCGAGTGTCCAAGACATGCGGCCGCAGATCAGATGAAACGATAACAAAATCGATCATCGACCTGCGGCCTAAGGTATCCTGGTGCCAAGAGCACATATGGACACCTTTATGCTTTGAAAAAATAAACAAGGCACTCTAAAATTTATAGTGGATAAGTGGTTTTGAAGAGGTGAGTTTTGAGTTGGTTTTTGAATTGAATAAGTGAGTTTATGTTCCTGATGTGAGGGGGAAGGGAGTTCCAGAGTTTGGGAGCAGTAAAACAGAAGGCTCTACTCCCCATGGTGCTTAGGCGGACGGAGGGCACAGAGAGATGAATGGAGGAGGATGATCTGAGGGAATGGGATGAGGTGACGACGTGGAGGAGATCTGTTAGATAATGAGGGGCGAGGTTATGGATGGCCTTGAATGTGAGTAGGAGAATTTTAAAATCGATCCTGGCTTGCACTGGAAGCCAATGGAGCTGTTTTAGGATGGGGGTGATATATGAGAATAGGGAGTTTTTGTAACGACACGTGCTGCTGAATTTTGAACCAACTGAAGCTTACGGAGGGTTTTTTGAGGGAGGCCTGAGAGAAGAGAGTTACAGTAATCTAAACGTGATGTAACCAGGCTATGGACGAGGACAGAAGCAGAGTGGACAGTAAGGGAGGGGCGAAGACGATTAATATTACGAAGATGGTAATAAGCTGACCGTGTGCTGCTATTGATATGGGATTGAAAAGATAGTGAGCTATCTAGGATGACACCCAGACTCTTGACCTGGGGAGAGGGGGAAACTGAGGTATTATCAATGATAAGAGAGAAACTGTCAGATTTTGAGAGGGTGAGCTTGGTACCCACCAGTAAGATTTATGTTTTGTCAGTATTTAATTTTAAGAAGTTAGAACTGAACCAGGATTTTATTTCTTGAAGGCAGGTGATGAGAGATGAAGGGGGAAGTGTGGAGTTTGGCTTACTGGACAGGTAAAGCTGGGTGTCATCCGCGAAGCAGTGGAAATGGATGTTCAATCTACGGAAAATATTACCAAGGGGAAGGATATATATCTAGAAAAAACGAAAATACAAAAAAATAAACATCACCTAACAAAATAGCAACTCCCTTTTTCTTGGTTTCAACAAAAAACACAGTAAACACAGTCAAAAACTTTGTGGCTCCGTGCTTCCATCATCCATCTAGATGGATGATGGAAGCATCTTCTAGTTTCAACAAAAAACTGCATCTTAACAGGAAATGACACTTTCAAAATAAAAGCCTGTACTTCAAAATAATAGTAACTTAAACTGATATTAACCTTACTTACCAAGAATTTTACCGTTCACATATAAAACAAATTCTCACAAAAATATAACTTAAACTATTCTTATTTATGGCTTTAACATTCCGGCCCCTAATTGTATAGGCAGGATGCATAACAATTACAACTCAAAGAAAAGCCATATGCCTATTACTTCAACATACATTTCTATAACTCAACCATCTATCAAGCCTGTAGCTTATCAGTCCCATAGCAATCTTTCATTGACTCATTCTGCTTTCTGTAAAAGACAGAGTTTATTCGTAGGTCTATCCAACAAACTAGACTTGGTTTGAACTTGAACTCGTCGTACAACTCCTCTTGAGTCCGGAAAGGTCTTCAGAATTCTTCCAGCCACCCAAGCATTTCGTGGGGCAGAGTTGTCAACAATGAGCACAAGGTCTCCAGCAACAAAATTCCTCTTGGGAGTTTGCCATTTTTGTCGCTCTTGTAACAACGGGAGGTATTCTTGTGTTCATCTTGATCAAAACAAGTCAGCCATGTACTGTGCCTGTTTCCATTGTCAACGTGTGTACATGTCCTTACTGTCAAATACACCAGGTGGAAGGATCGGCTGCTTCTTTAACAACAGAAGATGATTTGGAGTCAAAACCTCTAGGTCATTTGGATCATCCGATGCAGAAGTCAATGGGCAGTCATTCATGATTGCTTCAACTTCGCATAACAATGTTTGCAGGCCTTCGTCATCTAATGCCTGCTGTTTCAACACCTTCCTAACAGTGTGAATCTGTCTTTCCCATATTCCACCTTGATGGGAGGCAGTTGGAGTGTTAAAAGTCCATGTGATATCTTTTTGCATCAATTCGTCTTTTATTTTGGAGTGATCAAGTTCTGCCAGGGCCTCTTGGAGCTCCTTTTCAGCACCAACAAAATTTGTGCCATTGTCTGATCGCAAGGAAGAAACCTGACCCCTTCTGCATATGAACCTTCTGATGGCATTTATACATGATGAGGTATCTAAGGAGTGTGCCACTGCCACCTCTTTAATATGGACCGCTCTCAGTGCAAGGCATGTAAACAAAACGCCATAACGCTTGACGATGCTGCGTGCCCTCTTTACTCCAAAAGGTCCAAAATAATCCACTCCCACATGCGTGAAGGGAGGTTTGTCTGGGAGTACACGCTCCTCTAGTAGATCTGCCATTTTTTGCATTGTAGGCCTTGCATTTATTTTTCTGCATGTGATGCATCTTGATATGAGTGTTCGGGCAGTTCTGTTCAATCCTGGTATCCAGTATCGCTGCCTGACCTTGGCAATTAACTGGTTTCTTCCACAATGACCATTCTGATCGTGAACCTGTTGCAAAATCAGCCTAGCAATGTCATGCTCCTTGTGCAACACAGGTGGGCACCTGGCTTCTTCTGGCATAGTTTATTTATTCAAGTGACCACCAACCTTGATGATTCCATCTTGCAGAAAAGGGTCTATTCTGCGAAGCTTACTTGACTTCTTTACTTGGGAATCTTTACCTAGAAGTGAAACCAACTCCTCTGCATACATCTCTCTTTGACTGTGATGTATTAGCATGTTTTTTGCTTCCTCCAAGTCCCGCACAGATAAATGTTTCCCTTTCACTGCCCTTCTCAGTTTTGTCATCTCTTCTTTCACTTTTAGGTTCTTTTTTAATGGCTCTGTTTCTGTCAGTGTAACAACCATTTCACATTCCTTTTTTTTCTCAGTAAGGTAGTGAAGCAGGTCTTTTAAATGCAACATCCATGCAACAGCTTTCTTCAGTCTATGCCAGTTGGAGTAGTATTCCACCAGTTTTCTCATGGGTTCAACTGGAGTCAAGTCAAGGAGACTGCTCAGTGCTGTTTTTCTGATCTCATTAAAGTTAAAGTTAAAGTCCCAAGTATTCATCACACAATGGTGAAATTACATCTACATCATTATCTTCCTCTATGATTTTTGGTATGTCAGGTCTGGTAGGCCACTCAGACATGTCTGCACAAAGGAAATGTGGACCACAAATCCAATTGTGATTCTGAATGAAAGTGGTAAATTTTGTACCACGTAAAGCAATGCCTGCCAGATTAAGTGAACTATTCACGTATCTCCACTGAGATGGTGACGTAGCTTCCCTGATGAACGCAACTCGATTAGCCACAAAAGTCTTGAAACGTGCGGCGTCATTCTCTATGTACCTCAGTACAGTTAGGCTGTCTGTCCAAAAAACAGACTCTCCAAGTGGGGTCTCTAATGGCACTTACACACTAGCACCGGGTCGGCTCCGATCGGTCGGCCTCAGTCGGCCCCGGCCCCGCCAGGTTGTTTACACACGTCTTCCAGGACACCCTTTGGAATGCGGACGTGATAGGCGGTCTCAGAAATGCGCGCGAAAAATTGGCGCGAATATATCAGTGATGTGGGCGTGTCAAAGGAGTGCGGAGAAGTCTGCCCGGTGTCTGCGCTCATCACAGCAGACGGGAACAGAGAAACGGCTGGGTGGGTCAAAGGAGCGCGAAGTCCGCGATCTCTTCCTTATTAAACAAAAAGCTGCGTGGCAGCACTGTTTCAGTGTGTGTGTGTGTGTGTGTGTGTGTGTGCGCGCGCGCTGCGCTCATCACAGCAGACAGGAACAGAGAAACGGCTGGGTGGGTCAAAGGAGCGCGGAGAATTCTGCGGTCTCTTCCTTATTAAACAAAAAGCTGCGTGGCGTCAGTGTGTGTGTGTGTGTGTGTGTGTGCGCGCGCTGCGCTCATCACAGCTGACGGAAACAGATAAAACAGCTTCAGTCAGAGGCTTGTTAACTCCTCCGCATTCAGAGTGATAATGAAGCGCGCATGGGGGAAGCCCCCGCTGGTGGATTCTATCCGCTAATCGGAGGTTCCCCCTAAAGGTAGGCGTGAATTTGAGCCGACCAATGAGTCGGCAGTGGGTGTGTTGGCCCGGTTTTCGGTGCGAGTCAGACCACCTTCAGATGAGGGCCGAAAACACGTACGGTTCAGCCCCAAAAATCCCCGGGCCACCCGGATGTGAAAGAAACATACCCAATCCCGCCCGGTCCGAGCCGGTGCTAGTGTGTAAGCGCCATAACTCCTGTCGTAACAGTCTGTCCACCTTCACTGCTACAACTGCCGCAGTGAGCTCCATTCTGGGGACTGTTATTTTCTTCAGAGGTGCAACTCTGGATTTAGCCATGAGTAATGTGCAGCTCTTACGTCCATCTTCATTTGTCCGCAAAATGTATGAAACAGTGCCGTAACCAACATCACTTGCATCTGAAAAATGGTGTATCTGTGCTTTGGCTGTGGGACAGAAATCATCTGGCTTGATACATCTCTTCACATGGAAGCTGGACAGTTCCTGGAGTTCTAAAAAATCTCCAGTCTCCTCAGGTGTACCCCAGGGCTCTGTCCTGGGGCCTCTTCTCTTTATAATCTATATTCTCCCCCTCGGCAATATCTTCCGTAAATTTGGTATACAATTCCATTGCTATGCAGATGACACCCAGCTCTACATTTCCAGTAAGCCCAACTCTACCCTCCCACCATCCTCCCTCACCCTTTGCCTGACAGAAATTAAATGCTGGTTCACTTCCAATTTTCTTAAACTTAATGATAATAAAACTGAAATTCTCTTGGTCGGTACCAAGTCCAAACTCGCCAAAATTGACAGTTTCTCTTTAACTATTGACAACATCACGGTTTCCCCCTCCCCTCAGGTTAAGAGTCTGGGTGTCATCCTCGATAGCTCTCTCTCGTTTCAGGCTCATATCAATAACATAACCCGGTCTGCATATTTCCACCTACGAAACATAAAGCGTCTCCGCCCTTCCCTTACCTCTAATGCTACAGCTGTCCTAGTCAATAGCCTTGTCACTTCTCGTCTCGATTACTGCAACTCACTTCTGTATGGTCTCCCTAGCAAACTCACTCACAAACTGCAAATTGTTCAGAATTCAGCTGCACGAATCATTAGTAGAACTGACACCTTCCACCACATCACCCCGGTCCTTCTGCAGCTCCACTGGCTTCCTATTAAATTCAGATCCATCTTCAAAATTCTTTTGCTTGCATTCAAAGCTATACATAACATATCCCCACCATATATTACCAGCCTCATCACCATTGCTACCCCCTGCCGCCTACTCAGATCTTCCTCCTCCATCCATCTGGTAACTCCTTCATTCCGCCTCAGCACTATGGGGAACAGAGCTTTCAGCTGCTCTACTCCTCGTCTCTGGAACTCCTTGCCCCCCGACATCAGGAACATTGACAACTTTCACCTTTTTAAATCCAGACTCAAAACCCACCTGTTCTTAAAGGCCTATGATTTATGATTTTATATTGATTCGATTCTGGTTATTGTGTTTTTAGTTGTTTTTAGTTGTTTCTTTCTGTAAAGGCGCTTCAAATTAAATGTATTATTATTATTATTATTATAAAAGCCACTGCTTCCATCTTTTGAAATCCCTTTCTCCAACCTCCTCGTCCCAGCTCAATCCTCTTTGACACAAATCTCTCAAAATCAGTTTGGCTGGAAGAATACATGGGGCAACTAAGCCCAGAGGATCATAGACTGAGTTTACAACTGCGGGTATTCCTCTTCTTGTGGCTGGTTTTGTTTGCACGTTCACTTTAAAATGGAAAGTATCTGAGTCTGTACACCAGCGCATTCCTAGAGCTCTTTCTACGAGCAGAGTGTCTTTGCTCAAGTCCTTCACCTCTGCAGCTCTTTCATTTGCAGGAATGCATATCAGCACTTTCCTGCTGTTACTGACCCATTTTGTAAGGTTGAATCCACCTTTCAAGCATAAAGCCTTCAGAGACTGTGAAAGAGCTATGGCCTGCTCTTCTGAAGCAGCAGATGCTAAACAGTCATCCATGTAAAAGTTTCTCTTAATAGTTTTAGCTGCTTCAGCTGTCGTCTCATCTCCTTTATCATCCGCTACTTTCCTCAAGGCAAAAGAAGCACAGCTTGGAGAGGAAGTGGCTCCGAAAATGTGTACAGTCATTCTGTACTCCTCCAGTTTTCCATTCACATTTCCGTCTGGCCACCAGAGGAAACGCAGGAAGTCAGAGTGTCTTGTGGGAACTCTGACCTGATAAAACATTGCTTCTATATCGGCCATCACTGCAACTGTCTCCTCTCTAAACCTTGTCAACACTCCAACCAAGGTATTCGTGAGGTCTGGGCCTTGGAGCAACTGGTTGTTCAATGAAACTCCCTGATATGTTGCAGTACCATCATAGACAACTCGAAAATTCTTCTTTTTGGGATGGTAGACCCCATGATGTGGGATGTACCACAGCTCTCCTTTGTTGCACTGACTATTGACAGGCACCTTTTCTGCATAGCCATTTTCAATGATGTCACTCATGAAAGCCTTATAGTCCACATGAAACTCAGGGTTCTTGATTAGTTTTTTCTTGAGATTGATGGCTCTCTGCTCTGCCAGACTGTGATTGTTGGGCATTTTCAGAGCCTTGTTCTTCAATGGGAGGTCTATACAGTAATGTCCATTAATAAACTGACAAGACAGTTCCACGTCCGGGGACGCGTGGATCCGAGGAGCGGTGGGCGGCGATGCGGTGTGAGCTGTCAGATGATCTGAGCTGCAGGCAGCTCTAACGGAGAAAAGCTCCCAGCACTCTGCATCGCTCAGTTTATCATCTCAGCTGAGTCTGTTAATAAAATGTAACTTTTTATGTCCGTGTTTACTTTCATTTTTAGTTCTCGGCCGGAGCTCGGCATTAATTCATCACGTGATCATGACACCACCCGCTGTTGCGCCAAGGCTTAATGTGCGTTTATAAGACACACGGTTGAGGTAATATTACGCTGATTTGCCGGCACGGTGTGTCTTATCTAAAAGGGTCTTGGATAGTCTGGGAGGCAGACCTCCGCCCAGCCGCGGGCGGGGGGAGCACTCATGCTTGCTGGCTTGCTGGTTGAGCTCGATGAGGAGGTTCTGAAGGGAAACGAAGGAGACACGACTACTATCGAGGCTAATGCTTAATAGTAAATTAGGCTTAGCTTCATCATTTTGTTTGGAGCTGTCGGATAGTAACGGTTGCTATGATGTGTGATTGGACAATAGCCGTTCTGGGGGCGGGGCCGGCGAAAGGCTAATTCCTCAATGCTTTTCACTGTTGACAGTTAAACTCTGCAACTCATCCTCACTGTACAGTATATTGTCTTCTTCCTTTATGGGACCATTAACAAGCCAACCAAATTGCTGTTTTTACTGCGTATGGCTCATCATCTTGGCTGTTGATGACCTTCCACGGCTCTATGGCTTTGTGAGCATTAGCACCAATCAACAAGCCAATCTCTGCCTTGATACTTGGAAGTTGCAATTCATCCAGGTAAGTCCACCTCTGGAGGTCTTTCTGTTTGGGAATGTTCTCACTTTTGACAGGAATTTCATTCTGTGTGAAAACTGTAGGTAAGTCAATGTACATTTCCTTTTCAAAACCACTGACTTCCAGGTCTGACAACATATGACTATGGACAAGCTTCTCCTGTCCCATAGTACGGAGCAAAATCTCCGTCTTTCTGCCTCTTAAGTTCAGTGTTCTCATGACCTTCTCTGTACAAAAGTCGCTGAACTGCCAGGGTCAATAAAGGCATACGTTTCCAATGTCTGTGTGCCTTTTTTAGACTTGAGCTTTACTGGAACAATGGCCAAAACCCCTTCTTTGCTTCCGGCCCCAGTGTATTCACACATTTCCTGTCCAATATTACCTGTAGTCTGACTGTCAGCTGTGCTATTTGTGTCTTTTTTGGGTGATGTCTTTTCATCCCTTTGCACATGTAGGACACTTGAATGTTTCCGTGAGCATAGTTGACATGTGAGTCTTCTTGAGCAGTCTTTACTCCGATGAGTCTTGCACAAGGCATCCAAAACACAAACCTTTAGATTTCAAATATTCAATCTTATCCTTGTGCGCCTGCTTCTTGAACTTCTCACAGTTGTCGAGAATGTGCCTTTTGTCACAGTACAAACAGGTGTCTTGAGAAACCTTATCTTTGTCAGCCTTTGTGTTTGTCTGTGTCAACACTTGTAGCAAAACTGCTACTCTTTGTGGTTCCTCCAGATTTCTTTACAAAACTGGAAATTTCTCTTTGTTTCATAGGTGCACTGACTTCATGGATATCTCCAAACAAAGGATCCATGACAATCTTTGCTTGTCTCTCAATGTAATTTACTAAGTCTGTAAACCTTGCTCTTCTTCCTTTGCTCTCCAGCATTTCAAATGACACACTTCACCATCCCTCTCTCACCTTATAAGGCAATTTTGACACAATGGCTCTCATGTTTGTTGGGTTATCCATCTCCTCCATGTAGTCAACATCCTGAATAGTGTTTCTGCAGCCAATCAGAAAGAGAGCATAAGCATTCAAGCCCTTAACATCATCTGCCTTTATCTGTGGCCATTTTAAAGCTTTTTCAATGTAAGCCATGGCTATCTTTAGATTATCACCATATTGTTTATGTAGCAGTCTTCTAGCTTCTCTGTAGCCTTTCTCTGGAGTCATGTGTTCACAGCTTCTCACTAGATCTTGTGGCTCTCCACATGTGTACTGCTCCAGAAAGAAGAGTTTATCTTTGTCATTTTGAGTCTTGCTGTCAATGGCATTGTCAAAGGCTCTGAGGAAAGATCTATATGTGAGCGGATCACCTGAGAACACTGGAATGTCTCTTTTGGGTAAAAGAGACAGATTTTGCTGCTTAACCAGCATCTCAGTGATGAGGTTCTGATGATGCATCACTTCATAAATCCTGTCACCTGTAGACGTGGGCTCCTGAAGATCTGCTGGTGGTGCTCCATCTGTATGAACCTCAGGATGTAAATATTCATGAGCTGACTGTTTTGTGTTTCTTACGGTTCTGTCAGGGATTTTATGATCTTCCTTCTCATCATTACCTGTCATTAGTACAGGGACCACGTTTACAGGTTCGGATCTGGGAATGCTTGACAGGGGTTCAGCAGTACAGAGTCTATCTGTGTATGACACTGTGGCTTTCACATATTCATTCATTGCATCACAAGGACTTTCATGGCTCTGATACACTTTCAGCTTTGCGGTAGAGGCAGCTATTGCAGTTTCTATTTCCAACTGCTCCAAATCAGCTTTTAACTGTGCTTCCTGTAGTTGTATCGCTTTTTTCTTTTTCAGCGATTCTGCTTGTGCCAAAAGCGCTGCTCTCTTTGCCTCTTCTTTCATCCGTGTAACTGAACTTGTGCTTGACACTACTGAAGAACTCCCAATTCTTGAGCTAGATTTGCTCTTTCTTTGCCGAGAACGATCAGCTACAACTGAGATGATGTCATGTGGAGTAACCTCCTCTTAATTTTGCACTCTTTTGTGTTCTTGAATCCACTTATTATTCTCATGCAAGAACTCCTTAATGGTAGCTGACTTTGCCGCATACCAGTTACACTGGTCTGCATTAGCTTAATCTTCTGGCAGCATCTGCACAACGTTATTATTCAGCAATATGAACTCTTCATGCAGCTTGTTAAAACTTGACAATGTTTCTGATTCCACATTATTAACATGTTCTTCATTCTTTTCATGTTTATTTCTTTCATCTTTGCAGTAATCTGAGCCAGTTTTGCTCTTCTTTGGCTAATAAGCCTACGGAGCTTCTCTTCAAGCGCCTTTGTATTTTGGCTCCTTGTTGTGGTCACCTGTTTGTGGTGCGTCACACGCTGCACCAACTAATTGTTCATCTGCCATTTTTCAAACTCAACAAAGTCCTATCAATTATTCCAAATGAACTTACAGATATTCATAAGAAGGTTCTGTTTTTTAAATCTTTAATATTTTTCATTAATATCTTCTCAAGCTGCCAAGCACTTGAATAAATTTCCAAGCCAGACTTATAACAGGGGTGCCTCCATTAGCATAGTTAGCTTGACAGCTACTTACTACCCACCAGCAGTCTTGTGAATGGCTCATAACTTCTCCTCTTCAAGAAGCTTCCTCTGATCCTTTCCTTTCTTTCAGTTGAATGTCCTCTTATTTCCATTTATCTGGAAAGTTTTTGACTTATGTTATGACAACAGATCCAATATCTGTGTCATTCTGGAAGCATCATCGGAAAGTAAAGGACGCGTGAAAACCGTGAATTTTAACAAAAGTCTTTTATCTAGAAAAAACGAAAATACAAAAAAATAAACATCGCCTAACAAAATAGCAACTCCCTTTTTCTTGCTTCCATCATCCTTCTAGAATCATCTAGTTTCAACAAAAAAACTGCCTCTTAACAGGAAATGATACTTTCAAAATAAAAGCCTGTACTTCAAAATAATAGTAACTTAAACTGAAATTAACCTTACTTACCAACAATGCTAAAGTTCACATATAAAACAAATTCTCACAAAAATATAACTTAAACTATTCTTATTTATGGCTTTAACATTGTCCTTTGCACATTTCTCTCCACACCCACACTCACAACCATACATCCCTTGGAGCACCAAGCCTTTCCACCAGGCCTTTACCAGTCCCCCTTTCCTGGCACCGCTGGAGCATCCTAGTGGGCCCATTGACAGCAGCCCCACATGAGTCACCCATTTTCACCCCAAGATTAGAGACAGTGGGCTTAAGAAACTGGGTTAACGGTCCTAAATCCAAACGGTCAGTACCACCTGCCTGTCTAGGGCCAATTTGTAAGACCTCAGTTTTGTTTCATTAAAATACAAAAAGTTCTCAGACATCCATTATTTAACCGCGGCTATACAATCCAATAATTTCACTGCACGAAAATTGTTTTCACGGCTAAGGGGCACGTAGATTTGACTATCATCCGCATAGAGGTGAAAAGGCACCCCAAACCGTCGAAAAATAGCCCCCAAGGGAAGCAGGTACAAAGTGAACAACAGCGGCCCAAGAATGGACTCCTGAGGAACACCACATGTCAGGAGAGCTGTGGAGGACACTGAGTCACCAATTTTAACACAGAAACCCCTGTCAGACAAGTAGGAATGAAACCATTTCAGAGCCACCCCACGGATACCAACAGTATTTTCCAGGCGACTCAAGAGAATTCCATGGTCTACTGTATGAAAAGCTGCGGTCAAGTCGAGAAGCACCAAGACTACAGTATGACCGGAATCAGAGGACAGCAAGATGTCATTTACCACCCTCAGCAGTGCCGTTTCAGTACTGTGGCCCTTTTTGAAGCCAGACTGAAAAACCTCAGTAATCCCATGCTCATCTAGAAACCCTTTTAGTTGTTCAAAGACAATTTTTTCCAGAAGTTTGGACAAAAAGGGGAGCTTGGAAATCGGTCGGAAATTCGATGGATCAGTTTGGTTTGGACCAGGCTTTTTAATTACTGGCTGGACAACTGCTTGTTTAAAACTCCCCGGCACCACCCCGTTTACCAAGCTAGTATTAATTATATGCGAAATGCAAGATGCAGTAGTAGCAAATACTTCTTTAAACAGGCGAGGGGGGATAGAGTCATTTGGTGAACCAGCAGGCTTCAGTTGATTAACCACCCTTTCCAAATAAGAGGGGGTCACAGGCACAAACTGCCAAAATAACTGTGAGCACGTGACCACATCAGACAGTGTAGCAGATGGAGGGCTAACAAGAGCCCTAGTGTCTAGAACCTTGCTTATAAAAAATGTAAGAAAATTTTCACACACTGCAGTTAGTGAATCTACAATATGTAAAACACAGAACAAGAATGGAGTTCATGGGAGGACACCACAGAGAAAGCGCTGCAGTCCAAAAATACATTTCTACACTTTTAAAAACAAAAGTGTTTAAAAACACTTTTACAAAAGAGCACCTGGATATTCCACAGCAGTACTGGCAAAATATTCTGTGGACAGATGAAACCAAAGTTGTGTTGTTTGGAAGAACCACATAACACTATGTGTGGAGAAAAAGAGGCACAGCACACTGTAGGACTAGGACAGGGGTAGGCAACCTGTGGCTCTAGAGCCAAATGCGGCACTTTTAGCGACCCTAGTGGCTCCCTGGACCTTCTTCACAATTGTATGAAAATGGATGGGGGATATATTTTTTGTTTTAATATGGTTTCTGTAGGAGGACAAACATTCTTAACGTTTTCCAATTCTGTAAAAATGTGCATAATAAATATAAATTTTTAACATTTCTGTCAATAAAAATTTGCGTCATAGCCTGCGACACACGTTTCAGTGCAGCGCTCATTGATATATGGCGGCGCCGTGCCAGGCAGATGTATATAAACAAACCGGTGGGTGTGTCAGGGCCGTGGGTCCCAAAGGGAAAAATAGAAAGACGAGAACAGAGGATTCAAGGAAGAATGGACCGAATTATTCGCTTCAAAAACTGCTCTGCTGTGCTCCAGTTCTAGCAGCTCCAGACCTTACCTGGCCGTTTAAGCTGGAAGTCGACGCCAGCAACACCGGGGCTGGAGCCGTTCTGATCCAGGAAGATGCGGATGGGATTGATCACCCTGTTTTTTATTTTTCCAGGAAGTTCAACCATGCTCAGCTGAACTACTCAACCATCGAGAAGGAAACTTTGGCCCTTATTTGGTCCCTACAACATTTTCATGTTTACATTGGCAGCAGTACTTTCACCACTCTTGTTTTCACAGACCACAATCCCTTGACGTTTCTCAACCGGATGTTCAACCACAACCAAAGGTTGATGAGATGGGCCTTGTTACTGCAAGAGTTCTCCATGGACATCCGCCACAAGAAGGGCTCCGATAACGTCTTTGCCAACGCCCTATCTCGCAGTGTTTAAATGGAGGCTCCCTTGTAGGCCTAGTGAACTCACCTCTTTAGGTGGCGTTCTTTTTTTTGTTGTTGTTTTGGTAGTGTTGGGGGCCATGGAGGTTAGTGTTGGTCGTTCAATGCCGGCCATCTCAGGAACACCCTTGGTGCTGGGGAGATGTGCTCTGGGAGATAACCCCTCCCCAAATTCCTGGTTATTTGTGTTTAATACGCCCACCTTTCCGTCCTCATTAAGACTAGGGAGGAGTTAGTTAGCGGGATTGGTTTTAGATAGCGGGAGTCCTCTTAGTTCTTTTTACTGAAAACAAATATTGTTTTTATCCTAACTTTTGCTATTTGTTTTATCTTAAGGGGGGATGTGTTACGGACGTCCCTCGTTTCGTCCACCAGAGGGCCTCAGATGCACCTCTACCACGTCCTGCCCTCAGCTCCTCTGCTGGTTCCACACCTGTTGGACCTTATAATTAGTGTGTCCTCCAGATAAAAGGACACACCTGGCATATGCAAAGGGGGAGAGAACACTCACTGAGCACTGGTGACACGGAGGTGCCTTCACTGCTCTCTCTCTCTCTCTCTCGCACAGGGCTTACTTACAGCTTCCTTATAGAAAGCTCCTTGCATTTTGCTACCCCTCAGTGGGTTATTTACTAGGCTTTAGCCCTTCTTTATTTGACTTAAAGCTTATAGCTTTCATTGTTTTTCCTGAGGCCTGTTTATTTAGAAGGCTCTGGTCCTTTTTTTGTGTGTGGTTAACAGGCTGTAGGCCTGCCCCGTTAAGAGGGCTCATCTTATATTAATTAGTTAATTCTTTCCCTCCTCAGAGCTCAGGCTCTTCAGAGGCTTAACCTCTTCTGAGCATCCCTGTTAAAAGGGACGGCTCCTTTGGTTTTAGGACGTGTACCGTGGCTGGAGACAATTAGCTTCCCTGCCCCTTTAGGGCAGGTGTTTTGGGTTCTGCGTTTGATTCTAGTTATTATTTTGTTTTATCTGCTAACGGTCTCCCCCTTGATTTAGGTGCATTTCCTCCCACTGCTTGGGAGATAAAAAGGGGGATCATTTAATAAAAATCCTCATATAAGCAACACACGGACTCTGGTTTTTGCTCACCGCCTTACAAGTTTATTTATTTATTTTTGGTTATTTCATTACTCCCCCTTTGCATCACTCCTAGCGAGCTGGGGGACGTAATACATTTCTATAAAGTTTCAATTTTGTTTTAACGCCTTATAGGTTTGTGTATATATTGATTCTATGGTAGCTACTCTCTTTGGCATCGTTATGACTGTTTTATCACTTTGTGTCACATCCAAGCCCTGACTCCATCTTCCATCATGCCTCGCACACCCACGTCATCCATAAAAGCCGGAAGTACACGCCACCACTCTACTCAGTCATCGTTTCTTCATGTCAGAGTTTCGAGCTACCCAGCTCTTCTTTGAGCATCACTGCTCACTCCTTACTCGAGCCGACCAGCTCTTCATCCGAGCCACCTGACTCCTTACTCAAGCCTACCAGGTCTTCATCCGAGCCACCCGGCTCCTCACTCGAGCCTCCTGGATCTCCTCCGGAGCGTCTCCTGTTTTCCACCAGAGCATCCCGACTCATCAGGCTTCCTGCCTACCTACAAGTAAGTCAGTCTCTTACTTTCCGGAACAATGCTGCACTCCCGCTGTCACACGGGTTCAGCGCTGTTGTTCCTAGATCAAACTGCGTGCTAGTAGCTCCCAACGCTCGATTTCCCCGCGTCTGGTTTTCTAACCACGCTACACTCTCACACCTTTCACGTGAGAGCTAATTTTTGACACTTTGTCGTGTGAAGCACTTTGTGATTCTTTCTGTGAAAGGTGCTATATAAATAAACATTACTTACTTACTTCTGTAGCCGACAGAGCTAAAACACGTTGTTTTACAAGTATTATTCTCATGTCATGTTGTGTTTTCATATATTTATATTTTAAAGACTTACTTGTCCGTGAAAAGTTCATCAACTCTGCTTCAGCCGAGTTACTTCCTTAAATTTGAAGCACGTAAGCGGTAGTCTAACACTATTGGTTAGTTCTGGTCGGCAGTCAGTTTCCTATTGCACAGATTTTACGGGGCAGAGGGTGGACTTAGCAAAAAAAAAGACGTATCGCTTACATTATATCACACTACATGATAAAACAATCACTTTTACGGATTTTTGAAAAATCATATATAATTCCTGTAAGGGGAAAGCTCCGGATTGCTGCTTTAACTTTGTTAAAATAATCTTTACATCAATGAATCAACATTTTTGTTTATGCTATATGAAACCTGAAACACCACAAATGATTCTATCTACTTGATGAATGATAATGGTTTATTATTCATATATTCACATATTAATATTACTATATATTAATAAATGAATGTTTAACCTATTTTCTTAACAGATCAAGAGAAATTATTCTTTCTTAAAGGAAAAGTTCGCTTTTTTAGACATTAAGTTTTATGTGTTCCTTCACCCACCCAGTGCTCTGTAAACTTTGACCCATTTCACACACACCCCCCTGCTCAGACATTTTCAGGGGAGAAGTGATTCATAAACGTAGTTCTGGCTAGTTTCGGGGGCGCTTTATCTGCGCCGTTTAGCCTCACAAAAGGATTAGCCTCTGAAAGCATGGCTAATTTACATCTCACAAACAAAGAGAAAAAATTTACAACGTCACCTTACAACGGGACTATTTTTTGTCATTCGTATCCCTGCGCCGGTCCCCGCGGATATTAAACAGCGCTTCGTATGTCAGCTGTTTCACTGCCGAATGCCGAAAACATGTCAGACTCCGTCTCATCTGATGACGAATTTCATTTTAACACTATATCAGATGAAGAAGAAACTTATTTTACTACTAGGATATCTTTATGAGCCAGAGTACACGGATGAAGAATTGCATTTGCTACACAAAACACACACATCAACACAGATTGTTGACAAAGCTACTGCAGTCTATGATCAACCATCGGTGTAAAGATGATTGCATAAATAATGCGCTAAAATGCGAAGATGATTGCATGAATACGGCAGACATAGCGGAATAAATAATTTTTTAAAAACAAAACTTACCCAGATTTCTGGTACGGCCGAACTCTTCAAAAACAGTCTTTCACTTTTCCCGAACTTTTTCCTGATGTAATCATCCTCTTTGAAGTGTGCACTGCACAAACGAAAGGTTTTGACTCGTTCCAGCCGAGTATCCTTGGAGTAGCCGATTGCTAAAAGCCACTGATGCCTTAGAGAAACGTCCTTAGCAGGAAAAGTGTCAAACCGAAAAGGTGATCCTGTAACATCCTTATTGTTACAACCCGGGAACCTGCAGGTACGCACCATGGCTCGATATATTTAAGAAAAACTACTTTTAAGTGACTTTAGAAGTTGTTGTTTCACTCATACAGCCAGGATTAGCAGCCAGACACGAGCCCGTTCTAGCTGCTGCGGTGACCGGCGCAGGGATACGAATGACAAAAAATAGTCCCGTTGTAATGTGACGTTGTAATTTTTTTCTCTTTGTTTGTGAGATGCAAATTAGCCATGCTTTCAGAGGCTAATCCTTTTGTGAGGCTAAACGGCGCAGATAAAGCGCCCCCGAAACTAGCCAGAACTACCTTTATGAATCACTTCTCCCCTGAAAATCTTTGAGCAGGGGGGTGTGTGTGAAATGGGTCAAAGTTTACAGAGCACTGGGTGGGTGAAGGAACACATAAAACTTAATGTCTAAAAAAGCGAACTTTTCCTTTAAGGATCTGAGGAATGTGAAGTCTGAGGGAGTTTTGGTAAACGCCCAGTGGCACATGTCAAATTCTGATTTGCCAACATTTGTAAACAATTAATGTTAAAAGAGGAGACACTTCCTCTATAATTCAGTTTTTCCTGAAGTCCCTGCAGAACCAAAGATGTAAGCTAATATTCAAATCAAATCAAACTTTATTTATAAAGCGCTTTTCCAACATAAAATGCAACTCAAAGTGCTTTACAGGTTAAAATGACCCTATATAACCGTCATTCCCATCCCTCCCACACAAGTTTAAAAACATTGGCAGTCATTACACACCCCCCCCCCCCACGCACACACACACACACACCCCTAACTCCCATACACACACACTTAAGAACATCAGTGAAAATGATATTTGGCTGAGTTCAGATGAGCCAGATATGGTAGGGAAGTCTGCTGGAAGTCAAACCAGACTTTTGGTGGAATACTTTTAGTGAAATAAGAGCCATCCTTTTGAACAACAATCCTGATCTGGCAAAACCTCATCAGCCGGGAAACCAATAGCTGGCAAGCCCTCAATATAATTAACCTATCCTTAGTAAATGGATATGTGCCGCAGGATTTTAAGGTTGCTGCAATTAAACCTCTACTTAAGAAACATCTGGATCCAGATGACCGAATGAATTATAGACCAATATCTAATCTTCCATTTTTATCTAAAGTCCTTCAGAAAATAGTGGCCAATCGAATTTGTGAGCATCTAAAGCAGGGGTGTTGAACTCCGGTCCTCGAGGGCCGCCATCCCACACATCTTAGTGTTTTCCCTGTTTCAACACACCTGATGTCAATCAGCGGGTGATTAACAGGCTTCTGGAGAGCTTGATGAGCTGCTGCACAGGTGAATCAACTTTTTTGGAACAGGGAAACAACAAAGAGGTGCAGGATGCCGGCCCTCGAGGACCAAAGTTCGACACATGTGATCTAAAGACTAATGATCTGTTTGAGGAATTTCAGTCAGGTTTTAGAGAGTATTACAGCACTGAAACCGCATTAGTGAAAGTTACAAATTATATTGTCATGGCGCCAGATAAGAATCTTGTTGGATCTCAGTGCTGCTTTTGACACAGTCCATCACAATATTCTCTTCGAAACGCTTGAACATGTTGTAGGGATCAAAGGAACAGTGCTAGGCTGGTTTAAATCATACCTGTCTGTCAGATTTCAGTTTGTTCATGTACACGAGAAATCTTCCTCATACTCTAGAGTTACTTGTGGAGTACCACAGGGTTCTGTGCTTGGACCAGTTCTTTTAACTACACTGCTCACAAAAATTAAAGGAACACTTTTTTTATTGGGCCTGGCATGAAATCAATTAAACCTGTCTGATAATTTTCTGGTTGATTAAGCAGCTGAGGACATTGTTAATCACTTTCAGCTGTATTGGTGTTCATGGACTTAACGACAGGTGCACTAAAGTGGCAACAATTACAAAACCCTCAAAACAGGACTGGTTTAACATGTGGAGGTCATTTCAAGTTTCTCCCTCTTGATCTGTTTTGGCTGGTTTTCCACTCGTGCTAGTTTTGGCTTGAGTAATTATCTCTACTGGCAGCATGAGGCGATTCCTTAACCCTACAGAAGTTGCACGGGTTGTTCAACTTCTCCAGGATGGCACATCCACACGTGCTGCAGCAAGAAGGTTTAATGTGTCTCCCAGCACAATCTCCAGAACATGGAGGAGATTTCAGGAGACTGGCGGTTATTCTCGGAGAGCTGGACAGGGCCGTAGAAGGTCCACAACCCATCAGCAGGACCGATACCTGCTCCTTTGTGCAAGGCAGAACAGGCTGAGCACTGCTCGTGCCCTACAGAATG
Organism: Aphyosemion australe; assembly: GCA_006937985.1. Lineage (NCBI taxonomy): Eukaryota > Metazoa > Chordata > Actinopteri > Cyprinodontiformes > Nothobranchiidae > Aphyosemion > Aphyosemion australe. Next base: position 110,025 of record SSNS01000706.1, on the reverse strand, counting down.
ACCTCCAGAGGGCCACTGGTGTGAATGTCTCTACCCAAACAATCAGGAACAAACTTCATGAAGATGGCCTGAGGGCCCGACGTCCTGTAGTGGGCCCTGTGCTCACTGCCCAGCACCGTAGAGCTCCACTGGCATTTGCTTAAGAACACCAGAATTGGCAAGTCCGCCACTGGCGCCCTGTACTTTTTACAGACGAGAGCAGGTTCACCCTGAGCACCTGTGATAGACGTGAAAGAGTCTGGAGAAGACAAGGAGAACGTTATGCTGCCTGCAACGTCGTTCAACACGACAGGTTTGGTGGTGGGTCAGTGATGGTCTGGGGAGGCATATCCATGGAGGGACGCACAGACCTCTACTGCCTAGGAAATGGTGCTCTGACTGCCATAAGGTATCGAGATGAAATCCTTGAACCCTTTGTCAGACCCTACGCTGATGCAGTAGGTGCTGGTTTTCTTCTAATGCACGACAATGCCCGGCCTCATGTGGCAAGAGTATGCAGGCAGTACCTGGAGGATGAAGGAATTGAAACCATTGAATGGCCTTCACCATCCCCTGACTTAAACCCAATAGAACATCTGTGGGACATGATGTTTGGGTTTATTAGGCGGTGCCAGGTTGCTCTTCAGACTGTACAAGAGCTCAGGGATGCCCTCACACAGATCTGGGAGGAAATGCCACAAGACACCATCCGTTGTCTCATTAGGAGCATGCCCCGACGTTGTCAAGCATGCACACAAGCAGTTTCCTTTTCTGAGGTTCTGGTCCTAAGATGGTAACTTCAGTCTTGTCTGGATTTAACAGCAGAAAGTTTAGAGTCATCCAGATTTTTGTCTTCAAGACAAGCCTGTAGTCTACCTAACTGATTAGGTTCATCAGGGTTTATGGATAAATATAAGTGAGTGTTGTCAGCATAACTGTGGAAGTTTATTCCATGTTGTCTAATGATTTTACCACTTGGAAGCATATATATAGTTAAAAGAATCGGTCCAAGCACAGAACCCTGTGGTACTCCACATGTAACCCTAGAGTATGAAGATTTCTCACGCACACGAACAAACTGAAATCTGGCTGATAGATAAGATTTAAACCAGCCTAGCGCTGTTCCTTTGATCCCTACAACATAATATTGTGCTCGACTGTCAAAAGCAGCACTGAGATCCAACAAGACCAGAACAGACACAAGATTCTTATCTGAGGCCGTGAGAATATCATTTGTAACTTTCACTAATGTGGTTTCAGTGCTGTGATACTCTCTAAAACCTGACTGAAATTCCTCAAACAGATCATTAGTGTTTATGTAACCCATGGTTATTTTACAGACAAACTTGTTTCATTTATTTATTTATTTATTTTCTCCACAATGTAAGTTTTCTACAATTATTATCATTTTTTATTTTCCAAGATGTTTTTGTCCTAAAATATAAGTTCCTTTTGAATATGTCTTTTCGTATGTTCCTTGAACGCACCACAGCGTTGTTAACGGAAACTCCCAGTTTTTTGAATACGCAGCAGCGTAGCTTACGGAAAGTTCCTATTCAGAGCTGGTAGTCCTTTGACGGTGTCAGCCGCACGGAGCGAGGTAAAACTTTCTGTATAGCTTTCGGAGTTAATTGAGTAAAACAGCGTGATGAGACATGCTTTTGAGTGTTAAATTTGTTTTGTGGATGTGCACAGTTACGTTGGAAGGTTCAGTCCTGTAACCTGTTGCGATAAGGAGCGTGAACATACTTTTTTTTTTGAAGAATATCCTGGTGAGTCTTGAATTTCGTAATGAGAAATGTAATTTATAGTGTTTTTGATTTGTAAAACCAGTCAGAATGTGCTATTTTTGTGGGAAATGTAATACCGTAAATCCTCTAATAAAGGCCTGTATTCCATTACCAGCCGGGTCTCCTATATTAGCCGGTCTCGCTGTCAGCGGGGGTAAATAAAGGCCGGTCTCTAATAGTGGCCGGGGCTACTATTAGAAACAGCGTGGGTGTGTTTTTTGTTTTTGTTATTTTTCGGAGATCGACGGTAAAGTGAGCCCTCACTCGATTTTTCGAGGCGCACGTAGACCAGGTTTTACGGTAACAGCGGACTAGTGGATCATAATCTCCGGCTGCAGGATGAGCAGAAACGGAACGAAAAATGTTAGTTTGCAGTGATCACTTCATCACAGGTAAGTAGGGTGACCAAACGTCCTCTTTTCCCCGGACATGTCCACTTTTCACCCTCTGTCCGGGGCGTCCGGGGGGGTTCCTATATTGATGAAAATGTCCGGGTTTTCATCCAGGAGCCGGGTTTGAATTACGGGGAGCTGGAAGCCCTCAACTTACACACCCAGGGAAACCCGAAAAAAGATCCTATTTTATATTACATGGACTCTCAGCGCATTGTGGGTTTTTTTGTGCAGAGAGGACAGATGATGCTGATTGCTGAAGCTGCGTCCTGCACGGCCACAGAAACATTCTCAAAGTGGCGCCACCAAAAAATATAATTAACACGCGATCGTTCATGTCCGTTCATATAATCTTCTGAGTTACTTCTGTCTTTTGATCGTATCTTTTATTCGTGTCTGACGCGCTCCGCAGCGGAGCGCGTCACCCGTGCGCTGGTGATTTCACCTCACCCGCGTGGCCACGCAGCGCACACTCCACTATTTTTCAGCCGGTAGATTCATTTGACCCGTTTAGTTCAAAAGTAACTCGAGGTGAATCAGGAGGAAGCAGGAAACAGTTTATTCTTGTGGAGTGAGAGGAGAAGCAGGAAGATCAGAGCCAGACAGGACAGGAAAATATTCAAATAAAAACAAGAAAACAAAACAAAGTTCTTGAAAAGGAAAAATGTTGATAGATTTATTCCACTACATCTTTTGACCTTCATAAAGCAATAATTCATAAGCATGTAATATTTATATATTTGATACAATTCATATCAACTTCTAAATTTAGTCCCACGTCCAGGGCCGTATCAGGGCATTTTGGGGGCCAAGGCAAACAGACCCCCCCACCCCCTCCCCGTCACTGGGCGCCCCCAGAATCCTCTGTGTAATTCAAACCCTGCCCAAAAGTATTAATTATAGTGTTTGCAAAAACACCTCGGTTTACATATAAATTGTTTTATACAGCCATTTTGTTGGCAGAATCTGATATTCATTTTAGCTCTAAGCCAGGTGTTCTGACAGAACACCGGGAAAAAAATGGGTCCCAACATGGTTTGTGTGGCATTGCCATAGTGTGACATCATCGGTAGGCACAGATCCCCACAAAATCTTGTTATTATTCATTCTACTGGTAGTTAATTTTGCTCAAATTGAAAAAATGGCCTGCCTCTAATTCTGGCCTCCTTCCAATAAAGGCCTGAACCAGGATGCGCTTGAGTAAATAAAGGCCCGGGCCTGTATTAGAGGATTTACGGTAGCTAAGCTGTGGGAGGTAAGCTAACGTGCCCATGTGTGTTAATAGGGCAACATGCTAGCATGTAAAGTTATGCTTGCAGTGCACCATGTGCGAACTATCGTGAACTTGCTCTGAGTTCATAAGGTGAATTTAGCTTCTCATATTGGATTTGCACTGGTTTGTATATATTGTTGAGTTAGAAACTTTATAGACGTCATAATGGAGGAAAAAGATGACACAAAATTGACTGTTTATTTTACTACTGTTTATTTTATTTTATTTTTCAATTTTCTATTGTATAAATGTGGTCAAAATAAAGTAATTGGGTGGATATATATTTGTTTATTTGCAAATGAAATAATTATTCTGCACGTGTTCTGGTAGAATCTGCCACCAAGGATTGAGCGACACATATCCAAGCGTGGTTCCAACTCAGATGCCTACAGAGGACACTCCAATTCCAGGACACACTATTTCTTTTGAGGGTGGTAGGACATAAGGATTCCCCCAATCGTTTTCTTGATTTTTTTTGGTTTCTTGAGATCTCAGGATCTACTTTTTTTCTTTTTCCGGGTCAGGCCTGAACCCATATAAACAAACTGATGCATCAGGGAACTGTGGAGAATAATTTCAAAGTGACATCAAACATTGAGGTTTGAAAATGTGCAACTGAACTGGACACTTGGAAGGGAATGAGATTGAACACTTATTTTGGGTTTTGAAGATTGGGTACGCACTCATGTTTTGTTCTTGCTGAATGTTAATGCCTGTGTTCGTATGGTAATTTCCAATGGTTAATATTTGAATACACTTAACCATATTCACGTTGAGTGTTGTCTGTGTTTTTTGTGGGTTGGAGGTTTTCTCCGAGTGAGTCACTATTACCAATCTCCTTACGATCCTATTTTAGACCCAAACTGATTAGAGTGAGAAATAGTCCTTACTACTCAGTAGAGAATTGTTACATTTAGATGCTCACATACTCCATTGGCCACTATTTTCTCAAGGACTTTAGATAAAAATGGGAGATTAGATATTGGTCTATGAATGAGATGATCACAAACTCCAGGGCTGTTTACTTTGCTCAGCTGATTTCCTCAAACAAAAATAATTCTAAAGTCTTGTTCGACACCATAAACCAGATTGTTTCACCTCACGCCCCTCACATGCCTGTATTCTCAAGGTCTGACTGTAACAACTTTCTTGCATTCTTTGAGAATAAAATCAGAAATATCAGGGCAAGTTTTTCACCCCCATCCTCTTCCCATTCTCCCATCCAGCCACCTCCCTCCCAATCATGGTCCTTCTTTACTCCTGTACATTTCCAGGACATCCGTCTCATTCAGAAAAACATGAAACCAACTTCCTGCCCTGTTGATTTTCTCCCAACCACTTTGCTTCTTAAGGTTTTTGACCAAATTGGCCCATGCATTGTGGATTTTATTAACCTATCTCTCCAATCTGGCTCTGTACCTTCTGTTTTCAAACATGCTGTTGTTGAACCGATCCTGGAAAAAAACAGTTTGGACTCCTCTCAGCCTAATAATTACAGACCCGTTTCTAAATTGCCCTTTATCTCTAAAATCTTAGAAAAAGTTGTGGCCGATCAACTTATTACTTTTCTGAAAATTCACAACAACTTTGATAAATTCCAGTCTGGTTTTGGTAAAAATCATTCAACAGAAACAGCTTTGATTAAAGTTTCCAGTGACATCATGATGGCTGCAGACAACGGGGAATTTACAGTCTTAGTATTGTTGGATCTTTCTGCAGCTTTTGACTCTGTTGATCACAGCACCTTAATTAACAGACTTCATGACTCGTTGGGAATCTCTGGAACTGTTCTAGACTGGTTCAGATCGTACCTTTCTAACAGAAGTTTCAGTGTCTGTATAAACCAAATCATGTCAGATTCCACAAACCTGTTCTGTGGGGTACCCCAAGGCTCTGTTTTAGGTCCGCTCCTGTTTTTTATTATATATACACCCTCTTGGACAGATAATTGATGCTTTTCAAAATGTCTCTTATCACCTATATGCAGATGACATTCAGCTGTACTGCTCCTTTAAGGATTCTGAGTTCTATAAACTGGCTGAACTACTAGAGTGCCTATCAGCGATCACTAGCTGGCTAGAAGATAACTTCCTTCAGTTAAACTCTGAAAAGACTGAATGTCTGATCATTGCCCCTGAGAGCATGGCTCCTCTGATTAGTCAACAACTTGGTCATTTAGCTTCTGCTGTCAAGTTAAACATGAGAAATTTGGGTGTTGTTTTTGACCAATCAATGTCTCTTGAAGGCCACTCAAAAACACTGGTCAGAAACTGTTTTCATCACTTGAGAAATATCTCCAAACTACAAAGGTTGGTGTCAAAACATGAGCTTGAAATGGTTCTCCATGCCTTTATCTCCTCCCGTCTAGATTACTGTAACACATGTTTTAACAAAAAAGCCCTTGACCGCCTTCAGTTGGTCCAGAACTCTGCAGCGAGGCTCCTAACTGGAGCAAACAGAAGAGCTCACATCACTCCTATTCTGATGTCTCTGCACTGGTTACCCATTAACTTTAGAATTCAATTTAGGATCCTTACTATAACATACAGGGCTCTACATGGCCAAGCTCCTCCTTATGTTACTGAACTGTTAAAGCCTTATCCTCCAACCCGAGCCCTCAGGTCCACAAACCAGAACCTCCTAGAAGTTCCAAAGACCAGATATAAAAGTCGAGGTGATCGCTCTTTCCAGGCTGTTGCACCCCGACTTTGGAATGAACTTCCTTTATCCCTACGTGTTACTGACAGTCTGGTTCACCTTTAGAAAGCAGCTGAAGACCCTTTTGTTTAAAACTGCTTTTACTTAAATCTTTTATGTTTTATTCATTGTTTTTTTTTCTAACTTGTATTTATAATCATCTTTCATTTGTTTTATCATTTTTATAATTTTATGACTTTCTGTTTTCTGATTTTTAATGATTTTATGATATTCTGTTTTGTTTTAAGATCATTTTATGATGACTTTATCTTTTGTTTTGTTGATCTTTGTGAAGCACTTTGTGATTCTTTTTCTGTGATAAGTGCTATACAAATAAAATTTACTTACTTACTTACTTACTATAATTCACGAGGTCATCTGGATCCAGAGAAGGTTTCTTAAGTAGAGGTTTAATTACAGCAACCTTAAACTCCTGCGGTACGTATCCATTTACTAAGGATAGTGGGGGCAGTAACCAAAGGAAATGCTTCTTTAAATAATTTGGTTGGGATTGGGTCTAAAATACAAGTTGAAGGTTTAGATGAAGCTAATATTTTTGATAACTCTGAAAGCTCAACTGCATCAAAACAGTTCAAACACAGATGAGGTTCTACAGTTACCTCTGATGCTGCCTCACTTACTGAGGAAGAAGAAGTCGTGTTGGGGAGGATGCTGATGATTTTGTTTCTAATAGAATCTATTTTATTAGTGAAGAATCCCATAAAGTCGTTGCTGCTGAAGGCTAAGGGAATAGCTGGCTCAGAGCTAGGATTCTGTGTAAGTTTGGCAACTGGACTGAAAAGAAATTTAGGATTATTCTTATCTTCCTCAATTAGTGACGAATAATATGCAGTTCTAGCTTGTCGAAGCTTATTTTTATAAAGCACTAGACTATTTTTCCAGGATAAGTAGAACTCTTCCCGGTGTGTAGAGCGCCATGTTCTCTCCAGTTTTCTAGAGTTTTGTTTTAAAGTACGCAGTTCAGAATTAAACCAGGGAGCCAACTTCCTGTGCTTAATGACCTTCTTTTTTAAAGGGGCAACATTGTCTAATGCCACACGTAAAGAGGAAGTAACACTATGAAGGAGACCATCAATTTGTGAAGGGCTAGAAATGAAATAGTTGCCCTCTGCTTAGTTACACTGAGATTCTGAAGACAGTAAAGATGGAAGCTTTAAAGTTTGCTACAGCGTTATCAGATAAAGATCGACTATAGTGGAATTTACTTTCATGTCTGGAGAGCTCGGTTATAATAAACTCAAAAGTTATCATAAAATGGTCCGACAAGACAGGATTGTGTGGAAATACTGTTATCTCCTCACACTCTATACCATATGTCAGCACAAGGTCTAATGTATGATGGCAGGAGTGGGTGGAGCTATGGATTCTTTGAGTAAAACCAATTGAGTCTAAGATATTACTAAAGGCTACGTTGAGAGGATCACTTTCAATGTCAGCATGAATGTTAAAATCCCCCGCCACAATGACCTTATCAATAATTAAAAACTACAAACAAAAGTGGTTTTAGAGCTTTGCAATCTGGATTGGGAAAACTAAGAATTAGATGTTCAAAAGAACTGTAGCTATTAATCGGTAATGGATTGATTAATAGATCTGAATGAAAAATGGTTGCTACTCCTCCTCCTCGCCCTCTACTTCAAGCAATATGATGATTTAAATAATTAGAAGGAGTTGACACATTTAAACTAACATAGTCCTCTTGCTGCAGCCAGGATTCTGTGAGACAAAGCAGAGAAATCTGATTATCGCAAATCAAATCATTAACTAACAAAGTCTTTGAAAAATTGATCCATCCATCCTCTACGGCTTATCCGGAGTCAGGTTGTGGGGCAGCAGCCTAAGGAGTGAGGCCCAGACTTCTCTCTCCACAGCCACTTGGGCCAGCTATTCCCAAGGCGGCCAGCCGAGAGACATAGTCCCTCCAGCGTGTCCTGGGTCTACCTTCCGGTTGGACATGCCCAGAAAACTTCCCCAGGGAGGCATGCTAACTAGATGCCAGAGACACCTCAACTGGCTCCTCTCGATGTGGAGGAGTAGCAGGTCTACTCCGATTCCTTTGCGGATGACGAGCTTCTCACCCTATCTCTAAGGGAGAGCCCAGACATCCTGCAGAGAAAACTCATTTTGGCCACTTGTATCTGTGATCTCATTCTTTTGCTCACTACACAAAGCTCGTAACCATATGTGAGGGTCGGAACGTAGATCACATGGTAAATTGAGAGCTTTGCCTTCTGGCTCAGTTCTCTCTTCACCACAGCAGACCAGTCCAACGCCTGCATCACTAAAGACGCAGCACCAATCCGCCTATCAATCTCACACTCCATCTTTCCCTCACTCGTGAACAAGACCCCGAGATACTTAAACTCCTCCACTTGGGGCAGGACCTCGCCCCTGACCTGGAGAAGACATTCTACCCTTTTCCGACTCAAGACCATGGTCTCGGATTTAGAGGAGCTGATTCTCATCCCAGCTGCTTCACACTTGGCTGCGAACTGGTCTGATGAAGCCAAAAGGACCACATCATCTGCAAAAAGTAGAGACCTGATCCTTAGGCCACCAAAACGGATCCCCTCACCACCTTGACTGCGCCTAAAAATCCTGTTCATAAAAGTCATGAACAGAATCGGTGACAAAGGGCAGCCTTGGCGGAGTCCAACTCTCACCGGAAACGAGCCTGACTTACTGCCGGCAATGAGCACCAAGCTCCGACATTGGTCGTACAGGGACCTAACAGCCCGTATCAAGGGGCCTGGTACCCCATACTCCCAGAGTACCCCTCACAGGGCCTTCGAGGGACGCGGTCGAACGCCTTCTCCAAATCCACAAAACACATGTAGATTGGTTAGGCAAACTCCCACACACCCTCCAGGACCCCCCTAAGGGTATAGAGCTGGTCCAGTGTTCCACGGCCAGGATGAAAACCACATTGCTCCTCCTGAATCTGAGGTTCAACAATCCTACGGACCCTCCTCTCCACAACCCCCAAATAGACCTTACCAGGGAGGTTCAGGTGTGTGATCCCCCTGTAGTTTGAACACACCCTGCAGTCCCCCTTTTTAAATAGGGGAACTACCACCCTGGTCTGTCAATCCAGTAGAACTGCCCCTGATGTCCACGCGATATTGCAGAGCCGTGTCAACCAACACAGCCCCACAACATCCAGAGCCTTTAGAAAATCTGGGTGGATCTCATCCACCCCTGGAGCCTTGCACAGAAGAGTTTTTAGACCGCCTCAGTGACCTCGGCTCCAGAGATTGGAGAGCCCAACCCAAAGTCCCCAAACTCCGGTTCCACACTGGAAGATGTGCCAGTGGGATTGAGGAGGTCTTCGAAGTACTCAGCTCACCTATTCACAACATCCCGAGTCGGGGTCAGCAGCACACCATCCCCACTGTAAACAGTGTTGGTAGCACACTGCTTCCTCCTCCTGAGATGCCGGATGGTGGACCAAATCTCCTCAAAGCCGTATGAAAGTCTTGCTCCATGGTCTCGCCGAACTCCTCCCCCACCCGGGTTTTTGCCTGCATGACCAACTGATCTGCATTCCTCTTGGACTGCCAGTACCCGTCAGCTGCCTCTGGAGTCCCACAGGCCAAAAAGACCCAGTAGGACTCTTTATTCAGCTTGACAGCATCCCTAACTGTTGGTGTCCACCAGTGGGATAGGGGATTGCCGCCACGACAGGCACAGACCACCCTGCAGTCACAGCTACAATCAGCCGCTTGTGCAAATTGAAGCTCCTTCTGACAGAAGATTCTGCCAGACGTTCCCAGCAGACCCTCACAACACATTTGGGTCTTCCAGGTCTGACCAGCATCTTCCCCCACCATCGAAGCCAACTCACCACCAGTTGACAGCTCTGCCCCTCTCTTCACCCGAGTGTCCAAGACATGCGGCCACAGATCAGATGAAATGACAACAAAATCGACCATTGAACCATGGCCTAAGGTTTCCTGGTGCCAAGAGCACATATGGACACCTTGATACTTGAATATTGTGTTTCTTTATGGACAATCCATGATGAGCACAGAACTCCAATAACAAAACACTGCTCAGATTCAGATCAGGGGGGGCGTTCCTCCCATCCACACCTATCCAGGTCTCACTGTCATTGCCCACGTGAGCATTGAAGTCGCCCAGCAGAACGAGGGAGTCACCGGAAGGAGCACTCTCCAGTACCCCCTCCAGGGACTCCAAAAAGGGTGGGTAGTCTGAACTGCAATTTGGCGCATACGCACAAACCACAGTCAGGACCTGTCTCCCCACACGAAGGTGGAGGGAGACTACCCTCTCGTTCACCGGGGTAAACCCCAACGTACATGCACCAAGACGGGGGGCAAGAAGTATGCCCACCCCTGCTCTATCAGCAGGAGCCTATCAGTGGGAGCAACTCCAGAGTGGTAGAGTCCAACCCCTCTCAAGAAAACTGGTTCCAGAGCCAGAGCCATGCGTCGAGGTGAGCCCAATCATATCTAGTCGGAACCTCTCAACCTCACACACCAACTCAGGCTCTTTCCCTGCCAGAGAGGTGACATTCCAGCTCCGGTGGTCTAGTGGTAGAGTGTCCGCCCCGGGACTGGGAGATCAGGGTTCGATTCCCGGTCGGGTCATACCAAAGACTTTGAAAAAAATGGGACCCAATGCCTCCTCGCTTGACACTCAGCACTAATGGGTTGGATTGGGGGCTTAAACCACCAAATAGTTCCCGAGTGTGGCCACAGCTGCAGCTCACCGCTCCCCACCATGGGGATGGGTCAAATGCGGAGATGTAATTTCACCAGTGTGTGATGAATACTTGGGACTTTAACTTTCCATGTGCCAAGAGCCAGTGGTGTGCCTAGAAATTCTTTTTTAGGGTGGCCTGGTAGGGGCACAAGTTTGAACAAGGGTGGCACATGTATAGGGCCTATAACCTTGAATAAAAAATTTATTTTTTAAACAAAATTACAAAGCGTTAATCATAATCTAATTGGCTACTATAAACTAAAATAAAGTCCAAGCACAATACCAATGGTGCAATTTCAATAATAATAATGACATTTTTCAAATATATTATATTAAATCTGGGACATTCTCTAACATTGTAAAGTCAGGATTCTTCATAAAAGAAACTGAAGTTCAGGGCTGTCAGAAGCTTAAATAAATTGGGGATGGTGCACTTTGGATGAAGTAGATGTCATTCCAGCCTTCTAGTGCATTTAAACTTTTTGTTAAATTGTAATTATTTAAATATTTTTCAGCTAACAACTGAAATATGTGAGCTTTAAAACCTAAACATTTCAATGAAATAACATCGACATCAACAATTAAAGAAAAATGAAATGCCTGGTTTGTTATTCTGAACCCAATGGTCTTCTGAATTTCAGAAATGTGTTGGAGTATGAACCAAGCTCTGTTTAATCCAGAAAATACTAAAACATTTAAAAATAATAAACTTCTAGTGACAATTTTGGATGTTTATTTTATATTTGATAATAATAATAATAATAATAATAATAATAATAATAATAATAATAATAATAATAATAATAATAATAATACAGTTGTGAATATTGTCAGTGTCACCATTGCTGGTATTATTATCTGTTATCATTACTGGTATTGTTACCATTGATGGTATTTAATTTTACACCCAATATAACTATGCCACATTGGCTAATCTTGAAATATGTATTGCTACTGTAAAAATATAACAATTTATGTTAACCCATATTAGGTCAGAAAAGGTGAATTATTGTTATCCTTGTTATGCAAATAGCAGTCAAGCATACAGAAAATGGTGGTGGGATTAGATAAGTCTTCTTCCCACTCCCTTTCAGGTATTAAATACTAATATTCATTTAAAATATGTCTTTATTTTGGAGGAGGGTTGTCACCTATAGATGGTAAATGCCAAATGCCTGGAATGAAAGACTAAAATAAAAACTGTTAATAAATAACAGCAGGAAGCTGTGGGCTGGATTAGGATTTAATGATAACATACTGATCTCCTAACCAGCTAACTGCATTAAAAACCTTTCCACTAACTAATTTTGACTTATATCTCCTGTGGTGAGTAGCAGATACAGCAAGACGACAAAAACGTCTATACTGTAAGCAAAGTTTTCTCCAAATGTTTTCTTTAAATTCAATTTAACATCAATAACCTGTTCACTGGACCAGTTACACACAGGTCCATCTCTCTCTCTCTCTGCTGTTCGAGCCCGATTCGGTCCGGTTAATTAACTTGTAAATGTATCAGAAAAAAATAAATAAATAAAGGTCGCTGATTTATTTTGTGCATTTTCTCAGGAAAATGAGCGCGTGGGGCTCGAGAGCTCTGCATCCTGGTGGGGTTTGGGACTCAATTCTGTCGGGTCATTTTGGGTTCGGGTTGAATATGTCATTTTCCATTTGATGTTTTATGATTTATATGTTTTAGATTTTATGTTTTTATTGTTCATATGTTTTAGATTTTATTTTTTTATACGTCATAGATGTTTTACCGTCTCAGTTTTGGGGTGGCACGCCATTTTGCGAGGGGGGGTGGCTCTGGACACGCCCCTGCCAAGAGCCAGCATCTGTAGCCAAGGATCATACCACTAAGGTCCGCCAGAGGGGAGGGTTAAACTACGACTCTGCTTCCTGGTCTGGACTCTGGGTTGTCAAGGAGTACTAATAAAATTGGCCATATTCCTATAAAGAAGAGCTGCTCCATCCAAAGTGGCATGGATGCCATATCTTCAGATCAGACCAGGTTTTCCCCAAATAATTTTCCAATTATCAATGTAGCCCACGTTGTTTTCAGGACACCACCTAGACAACCCGCAGTTGAAGGACAGCATGCGGCTAAACATGTCGTCACTGGTCCGATCAGGCAGGGGGCCAGAGAAAATTACAGAGTCCAACATCTGTGATCAGGAAGCAGAAAATCAATGAATTAGGAGTTTGTTTTTTTCACAGCAGCGTCCCAACATAATGAGACAACGGATGGTGTCTTGTGGCATTTCCTCCCAGATCTGTGTGAGGGCATCCCTGAGCTCTTGTACAGTCTGAGGAGCAACCTGGCGCCGCCTAATGGACCGAAACATAATGTACCACAGATGTTCTATTGCAGGGGTCCCCAATCCTGGTCCTGGAGGGCCGCTATCCAGCAGGTTTTGTGGTTTCTCTGCTCAAACACACTTGATTCAGTGGTTGAATCACCTGTGCAGCAGCTCATCAAGCTCTGCTGAAGCCTGCTAATCACTTGCTAATTGAAATCAGGTGTGTTGAAGCAGAGAAACAACTAAAACCTGCTGGATACCGGCCCTTGAGGACCAGGATTGGGGACCCCTGTTCTATTGGGTTGAAGTCAGGGGATCGTGAAGGCCATTCAATTGTTTCAATTCCTTCATCCTCCAGGTACTGCCTGCATACTCTTGCCACATGAGGCCGGGCATTGTCGTGCATTAGGAGAAAACCAGGACCTACTGCATCAGCGTAGGGTCTGACAAAGGGTTCAAGGATTTCATCTGGATACCTTATGGCAGCCAGAGCACCATTTCCTAGGCAGTAGAGGTCTGTGCGTCCCTCCATGGATATGCCTCCCCAGACCATCACTGACCCACCACCAAACCTGTCATGTTGAACGACGTTGCAGGCAGCATAACGTTCTCCTCGTCTTCTCCAGACTCTTTCACGTCTATCACAGGTGCTCAGGGTGGACCTGCTCTCGTCTGTAAAAAGTACAGGGCGCCAGTGGCGGACTTGCCAATTCTGGTGCTCTTGAGCAAATGCCAGTGGAGCTCTACGGTGCTGGGCAGTGAGCACAGGGCCCACTACAGGACGTCGGGCCCTCAGGCCATCTTCATGAAGTCTGTTCCTGATTGTTTGGGTAGAGACATTCACACCAGTGGCCCTCTGGAGGTCATTCTGTAGGGCACGAGCAGTGCTCAGCCTGTTCCGCCTTGCACAAAGGAGCAGGTATCGGTCCTGCTGATGGGTTGTGGACCTTCTACGGCCCTGTCCAGCTCTCCGAGAATAACCGCCAGTCTCCTGAAATCTCCTCCATGTTCTGGAGATTGTGCTGGGAGACACATTAAACCTTCTTGCTGCAGCACGTGTGGATGTGCCATCCTGGAGAAGTTGGACAACCTGTGCAACTTCTGTAGGGTTAAGGAATCGCCTCATGCTGCCAGTAGAGATAGTTACTCAAGCCAAAACTAGCAAGAGTGGAAAACCAGCCAAAAAAGATCAAGAGGGAGAAACTTGAAATGACCTCCACATGTTAAACCAGTCCTGTTTTGAGGGTTTTGTAATTGTTGCCACTTTAGTATTAATATTCAATTAGGCTGGTTTAAATTTTTTCAGTTTGTTCATGTACATGAGAAATCTTCTTCATACTCTAGAGTTACTTGTGGAGTACCACAGGGTTCAGTACTTGGACCAATTCTTTTCACTATATATATGCTTCCAATTGGTAAAATCATTAGACAACATGGGATAAACTTCCACTGTTATGCTGATGATACTCAATTATATTCAGTAGCGGTTTTAGGCACGGGCAGACCGGGCGGCTGCCCGGGGCGGCATTTTTTAGGGGGCGCACAATCGCTGAGTAAAAAAAAAAAAGAAGAAAAAACCTGCGCGCCGCAACATGGTTTTCTATTAGCTGTCATATCTGTGTCTGGACTGGAACCAGCACGTTGGCGCCCCCTGCAGCTGCAGGCGCTCCTGCTGACTGAGAGGATTCAGGCGAGCGCCGTGTGTGTGAAGAAGAGAAGAGGGAGGGGCGCGGGGGATTTCACCTCTGGGTCTCTCCCAAATGAAACGGACGGGGGTGGGGGGGTCTGGATCAACTGTATAAGATGGCTAAAGTCAATCACACCTTGATGTTCTTCCATATAACGCACATTTAATTCATAATATTATAAATACAGGCTTATAATTCCTTCACGTTGTTCTGAATTGTGTGAAATGGCCAAAAAAAAGAGGAAAAACAAAAGGATTTTGTGGTCACCCACCAAGGTCAACTGGTTTAGTCTTGACTCCTGGTTGGTGATTGGAAACCTGTTTATTGAGTCCAGTACCAAACGAGATGGACAGAAAAAGGCCTAAACCAACAGGTGCCCAATTCAGGAAAAGAAGAAGAGGATAAAGGTAGGTAGTACGTTCTCATGCTAGGATGCATGTTTTCGATTTTTTAAAAACCGGTTAACCGGGGCTTTTAACGGTTAAATTCGGTCAACTAATTGCTAACAGAGCTAATGGGGCTGAAAGTTTGAAACGAATGTTTGGAATAAATTCCTTGAATCCTTTTTAAATGATTCAAGCGCGCCATGAGGACTCGTTAAATACGCACTGCAGCCTGCCTCCTGAACAACAACAAAAACACGTTGGTCATGATTCATGTTCACATAGCCTAATAATGAATAAACTCTACAAGCAGAAAAAAGTCCCCAGTCCTCACTAACTATCCTGTTATTAGCATTTCCAGCACTACTGAACATGTTAATGAAATACATTACTGATCTACTGGTCATGGTGTAACTGTGGATATATTTAGATGTTATTTTGACTAGGATGATGAGTGATATTAATACCACCTAAAATGTTACTGAAATATAGGTGAATATTGTTCTATAAAATATTAATAACTATAAATATCAAATGGGAAAGAGGGACGTAGACAACACCTAATGATTTAATACATATTATTTAGGCTTTTATAAGAAGAGTCTGACATCACAGCTTCATCATTTAGTTGTTTTATTGCACATCTTTAGCAGCAGACCACAGTCTTGTTTGGACAGATTTGTCAGAAGTGTGGCTCCTTCATTGCATTTGTTACGCTTTGTTCAGTAATAAAAGGTGGTCTTTCTGGTAGTCTACAGTTTTTTTATGTCAGTTTAAATTGCAATTTCAGGGGCAATTCTAAAATATTTTGGATCATCATCTGCCACTGGTCAGGATGAGCCACCCACCTCCCCTGCTGGACAAGACCTGCCATCTATCTTATCGGCCACATTAGTCACAGCCTTGACCCTTGAGGAAGAGTTACTATGTGTGTGGGGGGGGG
>SSNS01000706.1:63426-73589 GCA_006937985.1 Aphyosemion australe | reverse complement strand
ACGAACAACGTGACGTAATCACAACGACGGAAAAGCGAGACCCACTAATGGCGTCAATGATTTCTGTCGTTTTTGTATAAAAACATGTGAATATCAGGTGTACTGGGACATTGCACTACTTAGTTTGATAAAAATAAGAAGCCGCTAAGTATAGCCGACAGACTTACGCACGTTGGAGTCTAAATAATCCAATGTTGATGACAAAGCCGTTTCAAAAGAACGTGGCTCCGGCGCTGCCGCCATGTTGCTTGGGTTCGCGGCCGCAGCGCTGACGTCATCGGCTACTCCCGCTCTGTGATTGGCCCACAATATAGAGCGCTGTGATTGGCCCAACCAAAACTATAGCGAGTTGTGATTGGATAAACACAGCAGTGGTTTGTGCTGCGAGGGTTCCTATGAAGCGTTCCTAGACCAAACTCTGCAAAGCAAGAATTGGTCTAGTTCACTAGGCTAGGGTAGCCCGAGAAACTGGACGCTTTTTCAGCCCTCTTCCCAAGGCGGTCTGACTCGCGCAGAAACTGGGCCAACACACCCACTCATTGGTCGGCTCAAATTCACTCCTACATTTACATTCGGGGGAACCTCCGATTAGCGCATAGAATCGCCCAGCGGGGGCTTCCCAAATGCAGGCTTCATTATCACTCTGAATGCTGAGGAGTTAACAAGCCTCTGACTGAAGCTGTTTTATCTGCTTCGTCTGCTGTGACGCCCACACACACGTGCTGTCACACAGCCTTTGTTTAATAAGGAAGACACCGCGCAGACTTCTCTGCGCTCCTTTGACCCGCCCAAATGCTCGGAAATGCGCTCCCATGGGCGTCGCACCCATGGGGGATGTGGGTGTTTTAACACCCACACTTTTTCTAATGAGGAGTTTGAACACCCACACTTTTCCAGCAGTTTTGCTCAAAACTTTACTAACAGTCTGGTCCATCCGTGTTTCGCTCACTGTTTTCCCCTCTCCTCCTCCCTTTCCTGTGTTACGTCAAAAATTCTCGTACGTTCCATCATTGATATGTTTCTCCAGCTGCTCCACGCCTCCCAACTGATAAAATCGCGCGCGCTCATTACAAGCTGCACTCCGAGCGCACTCTTCCTGTACCACAAGAGAACTACAACCTCGTTGAGCTCAGACCTCTTATTTGAGCAAATCCAGAGCTTTAAGTGGGCCCCTCCCGATACGCAGAACACGCGCTCCATGAGGGGCCTCGTTTTGCGCACGAGTACTCACTCTCTCCAAACGCGCGCATCGCTGCTGCGCGCCGCGCGCACATCACCGTCAGCTACCGTTAGCCCAGACAGGAGGAGAGAACAAAGAGACGAGGTATCCGACACCGTGCACGCTCAATGATTGACAGCAGCAGCATCTGAACAACCAGTGGTCAGATGCGCCGACAGGCTGCTGGAAACATGGAGGTGGAGATGCATCCAAATGAGAATGAGAAAATGAGAATAAGCACAAGAAAAAAAAGTCAGAACAAGAGGAGGAGTGAGCTGCACTTGAAAGTGGGAATGTTGATAAAAAAGAAAAACTTTGTGAGCATAAACATCCCAACTGCTGCTGATCATGAGACAGAAGAGATGATGATTCTGTCTGGATGTGGACTGGAGAATATTTGACAGCAGCTGATTATTTATTAAATGTTTTGTTAAATGCACAAACCTTCACTTCTGTCCTGTTGTCTCTGGTTCACAGCCTTTCAGTCCAATAGTATCCTATAATTAGTTGTAATCATATTTACATCAATTTCATTTGATAATTTCCCATTGAGAGCAAAACAAATCCTAATCTGCTTGTCTGATAGATTTCTGGTCATAACAGGGCCGATGCTGAAGTCTGACCTTAACCCTAACCCAGCTGCTTCTGCTGAGTGAAGCTTGAGGCTCATCAAAGACACAAGAACAGCTGAGTGGCAGTAATTGAACCTAAAAGGTGAAACTAATCTATGAGACAGACTCATTCCGTGCAAAGCCAGATGTTTCAGCCTTTATTTGTTATAATTGTGATGATTATGGCTACAGCTGATGAAAACCCCACATTCAGAATCTCAATTAAAATATAGTGAAAAGGTTCAATATTCTAGACTCAAAGTGTCACACTCTGATCAGCTGATGAATCCAGAACACCTGCAGAGGGTTCCTGAGCCTTTAGATGGTCTCTCAGTCTGAGCTGGATTACTGACATAAGTGGACTTTTACACCAGATTCTCATTTCTGAGTTTCACCTGTAGACCACATTAGAACTGGCTCTGCTAAAAACTACAATACTTAGATTATTCAGAGCTTAACTAGATTATATTAGACTAATAGCAGAGTCCTTAAAGAACAGTTTGTGATTGGTTAAACCTTTATTTGATTTGTGACTGTTCAAAAAATGCAGATTTCAGAACTTTATTGCATCTGACCCACCTTAGGTCTGGTCCAGTGTAAAAACTACAACACCAGACTCTTCAGACCTGGATTAGATTATTCTACATTAACAGCAGAATCCATCAATTCCAGGAGGTAATTTGTGAAACCTTTAGTTCAAAGAAGGTCACTTTCTTTTTTTTTATTATGAGTTTGGATTATCATATTAGTAACATATTTTTCAATTTAATGGGTTGATGTTGAAATTTCAAGAGTTCTGATTGGTCACCCATGAAATACAGCAGCTTAAAGATACTGGGGATGGAAACATTAATTAAACTTTCTGAATTAAAAACTTAAAAAGGGAACCAACTTCAGCTTCATATAAAAAAAGAGCAACAACATTAATAAAAAAAAGCCAAATGAATGAGAAAAATAATCTAATTTAAAATTCGCATTGCATTCCAAATAAGTTCAGGGTAACAATTTCAGGATAATGCATACTGGTAAAATAGGACAGGGTGTGCAAATACAGTGTGTGTGTGTGTGTGTGTGTGTGTGTGTGTGTGTGTGTGTGTGTGTGTGTGTGTGTGTGTGTGTGTGTGTGTGTGTGTGTGTGTGTGTGTGTGTGTGTGAGTGAAAAGTCTCAACATCCCCACACACCTTTGACAAGCTTGCAACCATTTTCAGATCTCTCCAGAGATTTTCAATGGGGTTCAGGTCTGGGCTCTGGCTGGCCACTCAAGGACATTCACAGAGTTGTTCTGTAGCCAGTCCTTCCATATTTTGGCTGTGTGCTTGGGGTCATTGTCCTGCTGAAAGGTGAACCGTCGCCCCAGTCTGAGGTCAAGAGCGCTTTGGAGCAGGTTTTCATCCAGGAGGTCTCTGTACATTGCTGCAGTCATCTTTCCTCTATCCTGACTAGTCTTCCAGTTCCTGCCGCTGAAAAACATCCCCACAGCATGATGCTGCCACCACCATGCTTCACTGTAGGGATGGTATTGGCCTGGTGATGAGCGGTGCCTGATTTTCTCCAAACGTAACGCCTGGCATTCACTCCAAAAAGTTCTATTTTTGTCTCATCAGACCAGAGGATTTTGTTTCTCATGGTCTGAGAGTCCCTAACAAGGGCGTAGATTTGGCATGGACGGTGGTGACATGTCCTCACCAATATCCAGCAACGACCAAATAGTCCCCACCAATAATTTGACCAACTCCGCTAAAAGCAACAAGCCATTCAATGTCTCGTTACTCTAGAGGTGCAGAAAGGGTTAAATGACGTTCCAGCCAGTCCTTTAAAGCCTGACACATAAAATAATAATCAGAAAACAGTTTTTTAAATTTTGAAACATTTTTGACTAATATTAATACAACAATAATTTACTTTTACAATCAAACTAAATTCAATTTGTACATGGCAACTTTAGCTTCCACCAGAAAACATGTCTATGATTCAATAAAGCTGCTTATTGAGGAAAAAACTAATCTTATTAAAATTATTAAAAAGAAAGAGCTCTTATAAACTTAGATATGTGTAGATATGAAACAATTGTTGTTAAAGGGTTAAATTGACATGTTTAATATTAAAATGTTGGTGACACACAATAGCTTTTCAATAACATTAAACATTACAAATAAGTAGGTATAGTACATGTGGGAAATCAGTACGTTATTGTTTTTATCATGGAAAGAGAAAACAACACAAATTCGGGGGGTAGATTTATAAGTCCCCACCAATGTCAAGGCCAAACCTACGCCAATGGTCCCTAAGGTGCCTTTTGGCAAACTCCAGGCGGGCTGCCATGTGCCTTTTACTAGGGAGAGGCTTCCGTCTGGCCACTCTACCATACAGGCCTGATTGGTGGATTGCTGCAGAGATGGTTGTCCTTCTGGAAGGTTCTCCTCTTTCCACAGAGGACTGCTGGAGCTCTGACAAAGTGACCATCGGGTTATTGGTCACCTCCCTGACCAAGGCCCTTCTCCCCCGTTCACTCAGCTTAGAAGGCCGGCCAGCTCTAGGAAGAGTCTTGGTGGTTCCAAACTTCTTTCACTTACGGATGATGGAGGCCACTGTGCTCATAGGAACCTTTAAAGCAGCAGAAATGTTTCTGTAACCTTCCCCAGCCTTGTGCCTCAAGACAATCCTGTCTCGGAGGTCTACTCTCAATTTCTTTGTCTTCATGCTTGGTTTGTGCTTTGACATGCACTGTCAACACAGGGGCCTTATATAGACAGGTGTGTGCCTTTCCAGATCATGTCCAGTCAGCTTCATTTTCCACAGGTGGACTCCAATTAATCTGCTGAAACACCTCAAGGATGATCAGTGGAAACAGAATGCACCTCAGCTCCATTCTGAGCTTCACGTCAAAGGCTGTGAATACACTGTAAACCCATATTTTGATTAAACTCAAATGATCTTGTTCACATTACTTAAATGTTTCTAAATTATTAACATTACTTGCTAATCCTGAGTTAGCTGAACTGTTTCATGTCCTTTCTTATTGTAATTGTGTTTTGAAGTCCAATCAGTACCCTCTACTTAAACAAACTGAGTTCAGATTACTAAAACACATGTAATTTTAATACCACTTATATATTTGAGCAAACTGTACTTTTTAATGGCCTAGCTTAAATGTTTGAGTTCAAACTACTTCAAATAATCAAGTTTGCTTGGTTGCAACCTCCAAAAACCTGGTTCATACCAGTTCTGACCAGATGCTGAGGAGCTCTGACTCTTTAGAGACAGAACAGAGGCACACAGAACAAAGATGAAGAACTCAGCTGCACTGAAGTTCTAACAAGCAACTTTTCTACCCCATGTTTGAAGCCTTAGGCCAATGACCAGAGTTTAGTCATCTTAAAACTGCAATTTATAGATTTAAAAAATGACCCCACCCACTGTGAAAGCAGCAGTGGGTGAGGTGCATTGTGGGTAGTCATTTTCTTAGCTATTTTGTTCTATTTTGGGGTGTTTATGCATGTTTATTGTGTGTGGGAGGTTGTGTTGTGTTGTCTTGTGTGTTTTTCTTGGTTATTGCTTTGTTCAGTGTTGCAAAGGTGGGGTTATTTGTTCTGTCATGTTGGCACCATAAGTGAGGAGGAAGGTCTCAGGAATGGGACCACTGTGCTGTTCCTCTGTATATATTAAGGTGGTGGTTCTCACTAAAGCCTCTGGTCTTAGTAACCATGAGTCCAACTCTCACTGACTGCCTGCAGTCATGTGGTGCATGAGGCATGACTTAGCTGGCATCTGTCAGTTAAAATGTAAAAATTGGTTCAATTGGAAATAGAGTAATGCTTAAAAACTAGTGATGGGATTTATGGCTCTTTGAAGGGAGCCGTTCATTAGTCAGTCGTTCACCTAAAAGAGCCGTTCAAAAGACTGGCTCCTTTGTGTTTTTTTGCAATATTTTGAAAGAACAATGTTTTATTCATAAAATAAACACTGATATAAGTGACGGATTTGCATGTTAAAGGTGGTTAATTGGTGGGGTATTAATATTGTTTTTCTGTAAAAAACAAATCTAGCTCAAATGATGTGGGCTGAATTCATGGCACAATTGGTGACACACATTGGGCAAATGTAATTGAAACAGTATGGAACAGTATTCAGTATGTGTTCATTTCTGTAAAAAAGAAGAAAAGAACAAACTTTCATGCAAAACAACTTTTTTTATTGAAAACTGCATGTAACTCACGCAAGATTAACTAAAATATATTTAAGTGCTAGAAAGATGCACATTGCACATAAAGCTTAGGCTGTCTTCAAAGTGGAAAAAAATACGGTAATAAAAAAGAAAATATCAGGAAACAACTGACACACTTGACCAGCAGTTACTTTAACAAAATCATAAAGAATATAATGTAGTGAGTGAGACAAATATATCTGTAAACAATAATGCTGTGTGGCAGTTTAAGATTTCATCTGTCAGAAATTTAATCAGGCAAATTTGCATTGAGAAAGACAAGTGCTCTCACTTTTTCTGGCTTGAGGCGGTTCCTCCTTTCTGAGAATATTTGTCCCGTCTTAGAGAAGACTCTCTCTGAAGGCACCGAGGTTGCAACAACGCACATCTTCTTGACCACCAGCTTGTTCAGTCTAGGATATACTAGAGCCCGACTCTGCCACCACTTGAGAGGATCCTCACTTTTTGAAAGAAGTGGCTCCTCTATGAAAGCCCGTACCTCCATAATGGCATCAGCTGTTGGATTTCTGCTTGTCACTGTTCCCGCCACCTGCATATGAGATGAAAATAATAATGCAATAACTACCATATCATATTATTCATATGTTCTAGAGTGATGCTACACTAACTTGTGCATTGAAGAAGCTCCAGACAGCTGAGTCATGTGAAGCAGCACTGCGTCGTCCTTCCTCTTGGAGGGCCTGAGTTTGGTCACTGCCCAGGTTTATTCTTGCTGCTGTAGTGGATAATCTTTGGAATGCCTCATCTGCTGCTCTGGCTTCTGTAAATGCCATTTTCTTGAACCTGGGGTCCAGAGCAGCTGCATCAGCAAGAATGGGGTTTGATTCCATTCTGTGAAATCTAGTTGCCATGTTAGAGGACAGACTGGCAACTACATCTTTTGCTGCCTGTGTTGTCATCCTCCACTGTTGATCAGCGGTGAGTCTCTGCAGCCCCCTTGCCAGCAGAATGACCTTTGATGCTGTTACGTAGCTTAAAAGTAAAATAGTTGAGTGTAAGAGGATTAAATAATGATTTATAATGTAAACTATAAACAAATCATGGTATTATATTCTATAGCTATAAGTGGTATTATTTTTAGCATCACTTAAATAGTTGACATTAAGCATCATATGCTGTAAATATTATGAAATACTTCAACATCCATACCTTTCTCCACTAATCTCAACTGTGACCTCTTCAAAGGGCTTTAACACAGTGCACATCTCCTCCAATACAGTCCATTCTTCTTGTGTTAAGGAGGTGACAGGAGCACTTATAATGGCCAGGGTGGAGACAATAGGATCTTTACTCTTTAGGTAACTCTGCAACATATAATAGGTTGCGTTCCATCTGGTGGCACAGTCCTGTTTGGGTCGTAAGTCCTCCATGTTCATTTGGCGTTGCGTTTCTTTCAGTTTCTGTGCTCCCACTGTGCTTTTATGAAAATAAGTGACTCCTTCTCGCACTTTGTTGATTAAGGGCTGCACACCTTTGAGGGCATCTCTTACAATGAGATTTATTGTGTGTGCCAGGCAAGGGAGGTGGTTCCATCCAGTTTTTTGAATCGCTTTTGTTATGTTGGCAGCATTGTCAGTGATGCAGCAGACCACTTTTTTCTCAACTCCCCACTCTGCTGCCACACAAAGTAGTTTTTCAGCAAGATTGTCTGCTGTGTGTCTCTCTGTAAACTCAAAGCAGTCCAGCAAACAGGAGCACATTTGAAAATTGTCAATGAAGTGACATGTGACAGACATAAAGGAGGTAGTTGTCCTTGATGTCCAACAGTCTGTAGTTAGACAAACTGCTGATGTTTGGGATACCCTCTCTTTGAGCAAAGCTTTTTCACTTTCATACATCTGCATTACCATCTCTGATACATGCTTCCTACTTGGAAGAATGTACGAGGGATTGAGAGCAGAGCAAACTCTCTTGAATCCCCTGTCCTCTACAATCTTAAATGTTTGGAAATCTGTAGCTACCATTCTAGCTATTTCCTCATCAATTTTACCCTGTCTGAGTGGAGTCAGTGCTGGTGCAAAATGATACTGACTAAGAGGAGTTTGTTTTACTTTTGAGAAAGGAAATGTTTGTCTAGGTAAAGAACGGTCAGTTGGTGTAATACTACAGCTAGTGCTTGCTCCTGTGCTGATTTGTTGGCCATGTCTCACTTGGCTAGTGGATGGGGATGCAGCAGAAGCACTACTTTCACTGTCTGACTGAATACCAGTACTGGTACCCGATGGAGTACACTCTGAGGTGGCACTATCATTGTCACTCTCAACAATGAACACTGTGTCACCCGAATCAGTGATTTTTCTTCTCAGCTGTTCAACAAGTACAGTCGGGTGTTGAGTTTTTAAATGACGATGCAAATTATTTGTTGAACCAGACTTATAAGATAATATTTTTTTGCAAATATTGCACTTTGCACTTCCCTCTTGTTTATCCGAAAGTGCATCCAAATATTGCTTCTTTTCCGCTGACTCATTGTCCCTCGTCGGTGCCTTTGGCCACCCACCACTCGTCTTCTCCGACTTCTCCGGCGTCTTCGCTCCACACTCCTCTCTCCTCTCTGCTCTGCTTCGTCTTATTCTTCTATAAACTTGTAGGCAAACTGCATGCCAGATGGCTTATTGCTGCCATCATCTGGCGAGGAAGGGTTACTACAGCACAACGACTCCATTTTCTTTCCATGGCTGTTTTTTTTTTTTTGTCCAAATGCGATTTCTCCGTGGCGTTTTTTGTTTCGCCATGAAATAAAACTAGTTATCGCAAAGCAGGCATGCATAGTGCACACATCCACAACGCTCCCCTACTAGTTAAAAAAATAATGAACGGTTCTCTACAGGGACTCGGTTCTCCTCATTCACAGTGAAGAGTCGTTCAAAAGATTCGAGTCGTTCATGAACGTCACATCACTACACCCCACATCCACACACAAACAACATATACACTGCTCACAAAAATTAAAGGAACACTTTTTTTATTGGGCCTGGCATGAAATCAATTAAACCTGTCTGATAATTTTCTGGTTGATTAAGCAGCTGAGGGCATTGTTAATCACTTTCAGCTGTATTGGTGTTCATGGACTTAACGACAGGTGCACTAAAGTGGCAACAATTACAAAACCCTCAAAACAGGACTGGTTTAACATGTGGAGGTCATTTCAAGTTTCTCCCTCTTGATCTTTTCCACTCGTGCTAGTTTTGGCTTGAGACGAGAGCAGGTTCACCCTGAGCACCTGTGATAGACGTGAAAGAGTCTGGAGAAGACAAGGAAAACGTTATGCTGCCTGCAACGTGGTTCAACATGACAGGTTTGGTGGTGGGTCAGTGATGGTCTGTGGAGGCATATCCATGGAGGGACGCACAGACCTCTACTGCCTAGGAAATGGTGCTCTGACTGCCATAAGGTATCCAGATGAAATCCTTGAACCCTTTGTCAGACCCTACGCTGATGCAGTAGGTCCTGGTTTTCTCTTAATGCACGACAATGCCTGGCCTCATGTGGCAAGAGTATGCAGGCAGTACCTGGAGGATGAAGGAATTGAAACAATTGAATGGCCTTCACGATCCCCTGACTTAAACCCAGTAGAACATCTGTGGGACATTATGTTTCGGTCCATTAGGCGGCGCTAGGTTGCTCCTCAGACTGTACAAGAGCTCAGGGATGCCCTCACACAGATCTGGGAGGAAATGCCACAAGACACCATCCGTTGTCCTTTGTTCCTAAGGCTATGTTCACAGTGCAGGCAAAAGCGCATCAAATCCGCATGTTGACCTGACTGTGACCCTTATCTGATTTTTTTTTGTGACAGTCTGAACAGCACATATCTGATTTTTCCTAATCCGATCCAGGTCGTTTCAATATGTTGTACTGATTGCGACACATATGCACATTTTTTGAAAGCGACTGCAGTCTGAACGGTCATGTCGCATTAAATCCACCTCCTACGTCACTGCTCAGTGGAGGTGAGCGTCGTGTCAGGACTTTCCCGAGGAGGAGCGCTGAAGAGCAGCGCTGACAGAGGGATTCAGGGGTCTGTGGGACATCTAGTCAAGTGTTGGAATTAAAAATACAAGAAAGCATGAGAGCGGGAGGTGCTGCTGGAGCGAACCGCATCTC
>SSNS01000706.1:17889-55758 GCA_006937985.1 Aphyosemion australe | reverse complement strand
TAACATTCTCCCTCTCCTGATATTACATCTCACTTTCTTTAACATAGAATGTGCTACTATTAGTTCACCTATTGAATTAATTATAGATTCACTCAGATAAAGACAATAAAGTTTCTCTTACTAAATAGAACTTCTACTAAGAAATCACAGTGTAGCCATAGAAACACTACTTGATCTATATGGTGTGTGTGTGTGTGTGTGTGTGTGTGTGTGTGTGTGTGTGTGTGTGTGTGTGTGTGTGGGTGTGGGTGTGTGTGGGTGTGGGGTGTGCGTGTGCCTGCTCTGTCTTCTCAATCCCCAGTGAGTCGTAGCGGATGGCTGCTCATACTGAGCCAGGATCCTCTGGAGGTTTCTTCCTGTTAAAAGGGAGTTTTCCTTCCCACTGTCGCTACATGCTTGCTTAGTATGAGGATTGTATCAACACACAGTCAGTGTCTTGATGCAATCTGCTGGGTTCCTTATATAGGAAACTTTTTTACTGATTGGCTTAATGAACTGAACTGTATTGGAATGTTTACTTTGTGAAGTGCCTTGAGACGACTCTTGTCGTGATTTGGCGCTATAGAAATAAACTGAACTGAATTGAATTGAATTAAGATATCAATAACAAACCTAAACCTTTATTGCATACAATAAAGGTTTAGGTGGTCATTTTAACAAATGTTTTAACTAATGTTCATTCTTACTAGGATTGGATATGTACTTCAGACATCCATGATTCAATTATTAGTAAGAATGCACATTGTGGATATCTGAAATGTAATTCTTCCTAGGACAAATGACGTCACATTTCTCATTCATGTGTATTGGGCTTATAGCGCCTCCTATCCACAATTACATTGTTCCTAGTAAGAATGAACATTGTGGATAGGAGAAACTTGGTTACACATTCAGGCTCTCTAAAACAGCAATGTAGATAGGAGCAATGAAATAAAGGGCATCAACAATATCAAAACCGATAGTAAGAAATTATTTGTTCCTGGAAAGAGTGTAGTTCCACCTATCTAAAATTAAAATTGTACTATTATAGATTTGTATATCCAAAATAAAATTACAAACAGCAGGAATAGAGTTTTAATTTTACCTATCTTAAATAAGCGATTTTAATAGTAACAGCTGGATTAGATATCTGAAATGAGAGTTTCTCCTAGGAAGAATTCAGTTTCTCCTATCCACAATGTTCATTCTTACTAGGAAGAATGTAATCGTGGACATGAGCAAAGATCGACTGGTAAATCGAGAGCTTCTCCTTCCAGCTCAGCTCTCTCTTCACCACGACAGACCGGTACAACGCCCGCATCGCTGCAGACGCAGCACCAATCCGTCTATACACTTGGGGCAGGACCTCGTCCCTGAGCTGGAGAAAGCATTCTACCTTTGTTGTTTAGAGGAGCTGAGTCTCATCCCAGATGCTTCACACTCGGATGCGAACCGCTCCAGCGAAAGCTGGAGATCACGGTCTGATGAAGCTAACAGGACCATATTATCTGTAAAAAGCAGAGACCTGATCCTTAGGCCACCAAAATGGATCCCCTCACCACCCTGGCTGCACCTAGAAATTCTGTCCATAAAAGTCATAAACAGAATTGATGACAAAGGGCAGCCTTGGCAGAGTCCAACTCTCACCGACAACGAGCCCGACTTACTGCCGGCAATGCGGACCAAGCTCTGACACTTTTTGTACAGGGGCCAAACAGCCCCTATCAAGGGGCCTGGTTACTCCCAGAGCATCCACCACAAGGGCCCCTTTTCTGCATTGGTCTTAATTGATTTTCTAATTTTCTGATTTGGGATTTTCATTAGTTGTCAGTTATAATCATCAAAATAATAGAAATAAACATTTGAAATATATCAGTCTGTGTAATGAATGAATATAATATTCAATTTTCACTGTTTGAATGGGATTGCTGAAATAAATCAACTTTGTCATGATGGTCTAATTTTATGACCAGCACCTGTACTTGGTCACATATTTGTCTCTTGTGTTCCAAAAATGCTGTGGAGTGGAGTCGCTAACGTTCTAATCTGAGACGAGTGGATTAACACTTTGGTCAGATTGGAACAGAGCCTGGGACAGGTTAGAAGGATGTTTACCTTAAATGAAAACCCAAACTTTACTGAACAGAAAACAGTTCTTAGTGTAAAAATTCAAATGATAAAAATCATGGAAGCACAATCCCAAACCAGGTTAAGGAAATCTAGTTATTTCTATTTTCCATTTTTATAAGAAAATATTTTATTGACATTGGTTTCTACTTGTGCTTTATTTGAACTTTTGCGTTTCCTTTAGACTTCTGTTTATTTTTCACAGCATATCAACCTCTCTGTCTTAACCCCACTTTACACGTGTATGCTGATGAAACAGCAGTGAGAAACCGCTTCTCAAACATACCTTCAAGGTGTTTTGGACACTTAGGAAAAGATTTGGAGTTACTCCTGTAGACAGAGGACAAAGACAACCGAGTCTGCATTAAAGGAAATGCGTATGTGTATGGGGGGTACGTGGTTTGTTGTTGAGTCATTAAGGGTAACACGTAAGAAACATGTCTAATAATAATAATAATAATAATTATGGTGTGTGTTGGGCATCTGGTGCCGCCATTTGAGGGGGGGGGGGGGGGGGGGGGGGTATTGTCACGTTCTGCCCTCTCCGTCACTTTCTGCCATTAGTTCTCCTGTTCACCAGTGTCCTGTCTCCCTTTATTAGTTCCTCATTGGTCCCACCTGCCTCTTGTCTACCTGATCACCTGTCTCACCTGTGCCCTTGTGTATTTAAGCCCTGTCTGTCTCTTGGTTTGTGTCTGATGTTCCTGCCGTTCCTGCCCTCACTCTGACTACAGACTTTTCACCTCCACACTCACCTGCCTGTGTATCCTCACTCACCCGTCAGACGTGACAATATGAATTGTTATGATGTGGACCCCAGGAAGAGTACTTGTTGCCATGGTAACAACTAATGGGGATCCTGATTAAATAAATAAATGAGGTGTGCCTACCAGGAGGATTTCAGTTTTAGAACTGTTCAGTTTGAGGAAGTTGGAAGTGAACCATGAATGGATTTCTTGGAGACAGAGGGTAAGGGAGGAAGGTGGAAGTTAAGGGTTTGGTTGGGAGGTAGAGCTGGGTGTCATCTGCGTAACAAAAATTTATGTTATGTTTACAGAAAATGTAACTTAGTGGAAGAAGGTAAATGATGAACAGAAGGGGCCCCAGGACAGAACCCTGGGCCACACCAGCAGACACAGGAAAGATATTGGATTTAAATTACTTCAGCTGAACAATTTGTGCACAGCCAGAGGGATAGGAGGTGACTCAGGCAAGAGGAGTGTGAATGATTCCTATGGATGACAGTCTGCTGAGGAGAGTGCTGTGGGAGATGGTGTCAAATGCTGCTGTGAGATCACACCGGATCACATCGAATGGACAATAAACCAGAGTCAGAGGCAGTGAGAATGTCGTTGGTGATTTTGAGAAGTGCTGTTTCAGTGCTGTTAAGCCAGATTGAAACTGTTTCGTAGATGTTACTGGTGATGAGGTGAAGGGTAGATTGAAAATGGGATGTAGGTTATTGAAGTTTATGGGGTCTATGGTTTCGGGAACTTTGAATGATGTTGGTTATGGGAGGAGCGAGAGAAAAGAGGCTGGTCATGTTTTATGTTGCTCATGTGATTCATATTCATGTGTTTTATTGATGTAGCGTGTTTAACCAACATGATGAGAACTCAGAGCCAAAACCGCCTGCTACAGTCAAGATGGATGGATGGATGGATGGATGGATGGATGGATGGATGGATGGATGGATGGATGGATGGATGGATGGATGGATGGATGGATGGATGGATGGATGGATGGATGGATGGATGGATGGATGGATAACTGGCTACAGTATAGATGTAGATAGAACTAAAACTGGTGTAACATACTCGTCTGATTTTCCGGCACATATGTCGGGTTGACATGGCCCTTTCGTTGCTCATCTTCACTGGCATTTAACTGGCTCTGTGTCTTAACTCTCCTGTTGATGAAAAATATTAAAGTAAACAAAAATGTTACAGAAACTGTGAACTGTGGAGAAACTGTTTAATTGTGAAAGTCAGGTGGCTTCTTACTTCATTTCATTTTGGTAAGTTGATTCTAGGGATGAATAAAAATGCAAATTAGTTTGGAATTTCATGTCAAGAAGCAATGAAGCTTTAAAAAACCTCTTATTTAATTAAGGCAGCAACGTTAAAGTTGTACCACATTGAGGGCCTTACTTTTTTCTTTTCTGCGTTTGTAACAGAAGATAATTCCAACGACAAACAAAACCAGCAGAGCACAACCTCCAAATGACACCACCACAGCTATCAGCACCGTCCAATCAGGAGGCTTGGGAGCTGTTACAGGAAGAAGGTTCTGATTATTACATTATACACTCATGAGGAGCTTTCATAGAACAGGGAGATGTCATGTTTGTGTTTTTGTAGTTGACTTTATTAAAGACACAAGGCTCCGTAGCACAACAGAGCAAAATAGAAGGGTTAAAATATAAAATTTTAATAAAAAATTATGATATCCCTGAGTAACTTTACATTTAAAAGCCAATGTGTCACGATCTGCTCCTTCTCCCTCAGACATGTTGTCCCGTCTCCCCTTGTTTAGTGTTTAATGGACGCACCTGCCCCTTGTTATCCTAATCCACCAGATTCCTGATTTCCCTCATATATTTAAACCCTCTGTTTGTGCTGGTCTGTGTCAGATCACCGTCTTCCCATTGTGTAATCCTGCTTACCATTATTCATATTTACCAGTTCTTTTGCCTGCCAGTCTGCATCCTGCTCACCTGCATTTGGGTCCTTTTGAAACCATCACCATTTCATGACACAATGATTCCACAGCTAGGAGTATCCATTATTTTTAGCATTTTATTTTTTCATGCTGGAATTCAAAACCACCCCCAGTCATTAGGTGGCAGCAACGCTTAGACTAATCAACAGAATGCCATTTTAAGCCAGCAGAAAAAGAGCATATACAGGTCTGACTGCCGGCACTTCGGCTGTTTAGTCTCTCACCTCCGTGTCCTGTCTGTGTATACAGGTCCTTGTCAAAAAATTAGCATATTGTGATAAAGTTCATTATTTTCTGTAATGTACTGATAAACATTAGACTTTCATATATTTTAGATTCATTACACACAACTGAAGTAGTTCAAGACGTTTATTGGTTTTAATATTGATGATTTTGGCATACAGCTCATGAAAACCCAAAATTCCTATCTCAAAAAATGAGCATATCATGAAAAGGTTCTCTAAACGAGCTATTAACCTAACCATCTGAATCAACTAATTAACTCTAAACACCTGCGAAAGATTCCTGAGGCTTTTAAAAACTCCCAGCCTGGTTCATTACTCAAAACCGCAATCATGGGTAAGACTGCCGACCTGACTGCTGTCCAGAAGGCCATCATTGACACCCTCAAGCAAGAGGGTCAGACACAGAAAGAAATTTCTGAACCAATAGGCTGTTGCCAGAGTGCTGTATCAAGGCACCTCAGTGGGAAGTCTGTGGGAAGGAAAAAGTGGTCCACTGTGTTTTATCAAGGGCAGGGTCAATGCAGCTAGCTTTCAGGAGATTTTGGAACACTTCATGCTTCCATCTGCTGAAAAGCTTTATGGAGATGAAGATTTCATTTTTCAGCACGACCTGGCACCTGCTCACAGTGCCAAAACCACTGGTAAATGGTTTACTGACCATGGTATTATTGTGCTCAACTGGCCTGCCAACTCTCCTGACCTGAACCCCACAGAGAATCTGTGGGATGTTGTGAAGAGAAAGTTGAGAGACGCAAGACCCAACACTCTGGATGAGCTTAAGGCCGCTATGGAAGCATACTGGGCCTCCATAACACCTCCGCAGTGCCACAGGCTGATTGCCTCCATGCCACGCCGCATTGAAGCAGTCATTTCTGCAAAAGGATTCCTGACCAAGTATTGAGTGCATAACTGAACATAATTATTTGAAGGTTGACCTTTTTTGTATTAAAAACACTTTTCTTTTATTGGTCGGTTGGAATATGCTAATTTTTTGAGATAGGAATTTTGGGTTTTCATGAGCTGTGTGCCACAATCATCAATATTAAAACAATAAATGGCTTGAACTACTTCAGTTGTGTGTAATGAATCTAAAATATATGAAAGTCTAATGTTTATCAGTACATTACGGAAAATAATGAACTTTATCACAATATGCTAATTTTTTGACAAGGACCTGTATGCACAGACAGGACACGGAGGTGAGAGACTAAACAGCCGAAGTGCCGGCAGTCAGCAGAAACAAATGAGAAAATAAGATGAAGCACAAAAAAATTATGTTGACTGTGGAGGCGTTATAGAAAATAATAGAGACCCCACTGCATTATAGTATTTGTTGAGTCCTTTACACATAGTGCTGCACACGAGATTGCCCAACTGGCCTGACATGTGGGTATAACAACACTATGCAAACATCTGGCTGGCATTGCTCCATCTCTGCAACTTGAGCAGCAGCCTCATTCTATTTTTGCTAAAGAGTTTCTACTGCCTTCTCTGAAGCTCCTCCACAAATGACCAGTGTACATCAGAGTGTAGTAAGCTTTAAAGAGTCCCTTCTTTATTGGAGCACTCCACATTCCAGTTTTATGTCTCAGTATATTAGCTTTAAATGTCCATATCACAATACAGATCGTGAGAAATATAATGACCTAATTATTTAATATTGCACAATCTTTAAATGAGACATATTAGGACATTAACAGAAAAAGTTATCTTTCTCAGTTATAATAGTTCTATGGTCTCATATAAAGCATCTCAGCAGTTTTCTTGACATTTTCAGGGCATTCCAGAATGAGCCGTTTCAGGGCTCTGGTCCCCTATAAGAACAGGACCAGGCAGTCATCCCTACTGCTGATTGTACTGAATGTCAAACTCTTCACAATAATGAGAGCAGACCCTCAACATCTGTTTTTAGTTAAATCTCAACTAAGCTCATTCTTCTGTTGGAGATCTTCATGACCCAGAGGATAAACAGAGCACTTGGCTCTCAGACTTCAGGTCTACTTGTGGTTCCTGGTTTCCATAGAAACCCACCCTTCTGAGTTGGCCTCTCCCTGTTCTCTCACAACCCACATGAGTTACACTGTTGTTAATAGGAACTGATTTGATTTACACTGAACTAAATGAGTGGTGCAGTACCCACTGGACCAATCCATTTAAGGGCAGCAACTAACCATGCATTATTAAGACCAGTTTGTTAGGACTAGAAATGAGTGTTGAATAGTATAATGAATAAATAGACTTTTACCAAATATGAATACTAGCATGCAAAATTTTGCATGATAAAAAATATTGAAATAAAATGTTGAAAATTTTCTCACCAATCTGCATGAAGACAACGCTGGATTTGGGTTTTTTTAGAGCTGGAAGGGTGGCAAAACATTCAACTTTAGTGTTGCTGACTGCCTGGACTTTGAGTGTACTGGTGGAGTTAAAGACCTCTCCATCAGCTGTGCTGCTGGTGTTGTAGAGAGTGCTGTCCACAGCATGACCGTTTTGGCTCCAGCTGACAGAGGGCACCGGGAACCAAGAGGTTGTTACACACTGGAACTCCACCTGCTGGTCCTGGATCACTGTCACATTCCCACCTGGAATGCTGACCGTACCGCTCTCTGACAAATTCAACACAGATGGGGTTAAACTCAGGGACATTAATATAGTTTCTATATAACAATAACATTTTCTGTAAGTAAATCATTTTTAAAATCAAGGCTAGGCTAGGCTAGGGCGACTCCTGACATGGCTCTGAGCACTTTTTATGTTTATTTCATATTTTGAGTGTGATATTGGGGAAATGAAAAGCTTAAACGGACAGATAACAACGGCATTTTATCTGCTTACCCTCTGGCTCGCGTTTACATGGTTATGGCCAGAGAATGGACTTTGTTTGCCACCAACACAGGAAGGCTCACGTATTCACGTATTCCACCTGTTGGAGCTCGGTCACCAGCATCCAGCGCCAACAGGTGCACTATAAGACAAAATCCCGTCTCAGATACTCTGAAATAATAAGCGGAAATGTATCTGGAGGAAAAGAGGGTCCAAAGGGGGAATATGGACCAGATTGAGGAGGAGAGGCAGCCGTCTACCGCTACATGCAATCATGCCAAACGTGTCAAACATGCGACTGCTTCGGAATAAGATGGAGGAAATTTAGGAGGGTAGTCAGGAGGGATATTCAGGACTATAGACAGATCGGCCTCTTCAGCTTCACTGAGACCTGGCTTACTGAGGACCCAGAGCTGCAACTGGATGGCCTCAGCGTCATTTGCTCTGACAGGGATGCAGCAAGAACCAGGAAATTGATATGTAGCGGGCTCTATACGGCTGTCAACAGTAAAGCCTGATTTATACTTCTGCGTTGTGAAAAAAGAAGAGGCCTTATCTACAGAGGCTGTGTGAGCCTCGAATTGAAGCTGGTATAATGCCCCTGCGTATACTAATGCTTAATTTGGCCCCAAATTCACGTTTTGTGCTATATTACATAAAACAGACGCAAAGAACAAAATGTAAAGTGTAACATTAATCAAAATATTATTTTGGCATAACGTCACACAAACGCTTAAAGGATTACTAAATTTGGTTGATGACTTGTAAAATGAATCAAATTGAAATAAAATGGACTGGATGAATAAACAGCAAAGAATAAAGACGTACATGGAAAAAATATAGATAAGTAAAATTTCTCAGCACAATGAAATTAGATGAAAATTTAAGAACACATCCTAAATAGCATAAATAAATGGTTCTTGGAAATTAGTTAAATTTGGACACTTAACTCTTTAAAGTAATATGAAATGAGCTAGAATGCCAGTAA
The DNA here is from genome assembly GCA_006937985.1 of Aphyosemion australe. NCBI lineage: Eukaryota > Metazoa > Chordata > Actinopteri > Cyprinodontiformes > Nothobranchiidae > Aphyosemion > Aphyosemion australe. The sequence continues at coordinate 46,872 of SSNS01000706.1, read as the reverse complement.
TCTGATTCTGAAATTTTTACCTATACAATGAAGAAAATATAATCTGAAAAGTCACACTGTCTGCGCATGACGAATTCATTTGACAATTAGGTGGATAAAATAAATATTTGATCTATAACAGAGGTTAATTGCAGTATTTGATTAGAAATATCTATTTGATTGACATGAAGGACGCCAAACTTTGTCTGCCTACGTGATAATTAGGATAAAAAATACAAATTTATAAACAGAGTGGTTTTATGATGGCTGGAGGTCGTGTGATGGCGCTGAGACTTATGTGTAATCTCTCATGTCAAAGTTAAAAGGTCTGCTGAATTGGTAAAATAAAATCCTTGAAATTTTTCTCCCATTTCAAAATAAGATCAAGTAAAGTAAATACTGTGCGTCTCTATCATGCGTGCAGTAATCTAACATCAGGAGGAAAGTTTGCTGGATTAACAAATTTCTAGCTGTATGTTTCTAAAATTGAAGGTTAATTTTGATTAGTGAATAATCTGTGGCCCTGTTGTGCTGGTGCTCCTGACTGCGATGATGATGCTGGCTGGTTTGACTTTTCCTCTGGACTCTGTCATTTCAATTTAATCAGATATTAAATATAGGGTGATATTTTTATTGATCATGTACTGAGCAACTTTGCTTTACTGGGCGAAGGCCTGAGAGTACTAGCATGGAGCCCTGCACATGAACTGTCCTGCAAAAGTCAAAGAGCTGCATCTCTGTTGCCACGGGGTCGGCCATCACCCCTATGAAACACATCATGAACTGTGAACTGAACGCAAAACAACAAAGTTGGACAAACTGTGAAAGAAGTCACTGCTATGGACTCAAAACATATAACAACAGGAGGCCAGGCTCCTGAGAGCGAGAAGGCACATGCAATGAACTGTGACCTTTGGCTGGGGTCATCAAGAACTTGAAAACAGGGGACTATACAATCTACTCCATGTGACGGCTCTTGGGTTTGAACCTAGTGGTGGAAAGTGCTCACTGCATGTAAGCTTAGGGACTTGGTCAGTTGACTGACCGCTGCTGGTTGAGTGACATGACAGAGTCTGAGAGGGGGTTGGCCACTTGGTGTTTTTGTTTCAGGGGGGAGTGCTTTCAGAGTGGGGCTGCAGATTAAAAACTTTACTAGGACTGCTTGATTAGTGAACTATTTGATGGTTAAATTGCAAAACATTTGGTTAATCTGAGGTATATTTGAATTTTATTAGTCCCGAAAGACGGGTAACATATTACTAAATCCTAAATTAAAGGTGTACAAACAGAGATATTCATCAATTTAAGCATTTTAGAAGTCCGAGAACAAAATCCCAAAACTAAGCTACTTCTCTATAATTTATGGTAAATTTCTCTAAAACTTATTTTTACTTTGGAATGAGAGTTCCATTTGGGTTGTACGACGTCCTTGGTGCCAGTCGTTGGTTAACAGCTCTGTACCAAAACATCGAGGCTAAGATATAACAAACAGGACTAAATTAAATAGCTGCTAATCCTTGAAGCAGGAGAAGCTGTGCTCAAATAATACAATTAACTTAGAGAGAAAACAAAACACTCAATTTCACTTATGAACTTTAAATTATCTGGTGCAATACAAAACATGACAGGGTGACTTAAACAATTTAAAGTGAAATCATATGATCAGACGTGGGTCTTGGAATGTGAGTGTGTGCGAAGGGAGGAGTCAGTGGACTCTGACATGTGATGGTTTTATGACGTGGTGTGGTTTACTGGACATGTTGGAGCTCATCTGTCTGTGGCTGGATGTGTTGTGGAATGTTTGGAGGTCTCGTGGAAGATTTGTGTGCTTTATTCGGATGGCGGCGATAGAAATTTTAAATTCTAAAAGTTACTAGATCGTTTTTTGAGTTTTCTGGAACAGAACTACGAATGGTTCTGTTTCAGAAAAAAAGGGGAGGTGTAAAGGGAGTCAAGAATGAAAAAGGAGGCGTAAAGGCGGGTGAAAAGAACCTAGCGCGATAATTATTCCCAATGACATGCAGAAGGGAGACTATTTCAGGTTCAAGCCCCAGTATGTGACAGTAAAGGACAATGGACTGACTGGACATGTGACATAAAGACTGAACAGCAAGCACTGAAAGCCTTGGTCAAAGTGCTCACGACGTCTGCTGCTCCAGCTGGAGCATCATCAGGATCATCATTATCACTATCAGGATCATTATCATCATCGACGTCGTCGGACAACATCAAATGGGCGTGGCTACAGGTCATCAAAAGAAAGCAGCACGGCAAAGTGGTCAGTCGGACCACCTACGCGGTGAGGCTTCATCGGAAGGAGAACCGTGGGGCCAACGGTGCCACAGGAGTCAACGCTCGCCAGCTCAGGAGACAGACCGAGGTCTCAAGTAGTTGCAACAAGGATCGGGAGGTGTTGAAAGGAGGTGTGTTGATTTCTGGTGGAAACGGCCGTTTCCCCCAGTCAGCTCACCTTGAAGATTTGTGTGTGAAAGGGGGTAACCTGGTTTTTGAGGAGGCTAGCGGCTGTTAGCTCCGGTCAGGTTGCTCTGAAGTCAGGTGATTTTCAGAGGCTTTGAATTGTCTCTGGTCACCTAAAATAAAATTAAAAAAAGCAAGAGGAGAGCAAAAGAACATTGCGAAGAGACATTCGTGCTTTCACCGGAAGAACATGAAAGAGATTCGTGATTTTGTCGGAAGACCTGCGTGTTCTTTTTGCCGGAAGTCCTACAACAACATCACTACTGGACTCTACTTAATGACCAGTCTTTGATTTATATTTGATTTTCAGTAATTCCTGATTTGATTTTGAATGAATATAAGTGATCATTGAAAAAAAAGAAAAAAAACCTTCTAATAAATAATAATAAGGATAAAATTAAGGTTAAAGATAAAGGTAAAATAATAATTAAGGTTAAGGCTTAAAGGCCCAGGCTGGCTGTTTTATCAATCTGTTTTAACTTTTTCTTCCTGAACAGGTTTTTTCTAAATAATGGACTCTAAAAAATTGCATATAATCAGTTTGCTTTGTGTGTGCATGATTCTGTTGATGGTTCTGATTACACTGATCCTGTGGAGATTGTCCCTGACAAATTGATAAGGGTTAACATAATTCATAATTTGGTGAGTGATTGATATTTGGTAAATTGAGCTAAGAGTTAAAATACTGGGACAAATAACATCATTCAAATAACATCATTTTAAAGGGTAAAGTTTCAATCATCAATTTTAAAATGTATCTTTTTGGTCGTCCAGGAGGGGCGGACAGGCCCCCAAGGTTGAATACCTGGAATGTTCTGATTCCATTGGGCATTTCCATGATTTTAATTTACAATGTTATTGCTTTCATGACTGGTGTTTTTCCATTTTCCAGAGATGCCCACCGTTCTGAACTGTTGCCTTCCGTTCATGTAGCCGCTAAGTTTGATAATTTACCCATTGCATCAGCTGTGATTTCATCTAAGGGGGACCCCATTAAAGCATTCCATGAGGGCGTACGTAGGCTGTGTGGGCAGTCCCATGAGGTATTTGCAGGTGTGGAGGAGGAACTAGCGGTCACATCCCGGATGGCTTCTGACAATCGCAAGGCCATAGACAAGATCCTAGCTGAAATAAGTGGTTCTGATCCAGTTGAGCCACTCCAGGCCGGTCAGCGACCTGTGACCTAGAAGACTTCGAGTCTCTGTTAGAACTATGCACGAGCAGTCCGGAATCAGTAATCAGTAATGCTTTGGCGACGTTTGGGCATGTTTGGAAAATGGACAAGGTTATTTCAATTAATGTTTATGTCTATTAATGTTGGTTTTTACATTCTAATCAAGTGTGGTTGTTTTGCATTTCCTTTGCCCAAGGCCTAGTAAATGAAATGTTTTTTCAGGTTTTCAGCAGGGAGAGGCAATATATCTTGGTGCCTCTGGGTCAAATGAAGGGTCAGACTTTAAGTTTAGGGAAAGATCCATCAGATAAAGTTGGTTGGACTCTGGTTTTTCAGAGTCCAAAAGGTGGATTGACGGGAAATTATATTTTTTGCCTACTGTGCCTTTAACTTCAGAATTCAGAATCCAGTTAATCAAATATGTTAATCACTTTTCTTTCCAGGTTTATTGATACACATATGATTCTTGTACTCTTTATTGATCTGCATTTAACCATGATTCATGCATGTTTACATCAAGCTGTAAGTTCCAGCTAAAGCAAGAAGGTTTTGATCTCCTGTGAAGGTCTGGTTTTGGTGTCATAAAACTGTGTGCAAAGGGAGGTGAGAACACTTTGACCTAGGGACAGATAACAACAGCAAGAGAAGATACAGACAAGAACCAGTTCCGAGCCTGGCACCAGGAGAATCTCAGTCTCCAGGGAAAAACAGATTTATGACCCTGAGGTCCGATAGGCAGGCTCAGCAGGAGAAAGAATATAATCTGTGTGCATGCTGTGAAACTTGAGATTCACCATTATACAATGGGAGATGGTTGGAATCTCCCCGACTGTACATCGGGTTACAATAAAGGATGATTGAGTGAAATAAAGAGTTTACGTTGATTGCAACGAGGCGGTCTTTATGGCTCGTGATTTCTTGTTTGATCAGAAGAATTAACGAACCGGGAGAGTGGGAAAAGGAAAGAGAAAGAGTCAAATGCTGAACCAGCTCAGAGGAAAAGAAGAAGGACCGGAACCAGGATCACAAGGGCCTGAGAGGAGTGACGTCAGACGAGCTGCAGAAAACCATCAGATTTGAGCTAAATACATCAGAAACAGAAACAAACATTTTTTCCCACGACAGTTGGCAACTTTGCACTCACACACGTATTGACGGGCGTTTTCCTTTTAGACTTTGTTGGTGGGTCAGTATTGTGAAGCAATTCTCCACCAGGACAGAAGAGGGCGTAGCACTTTTTTGGCGCATCCTGCCATCATTGCAGTCACGTTTCCAGTGTGTTTATGTGGTGTTTATGTATTTCAGAGACTTTTTAACACTGACAAATTTGTCCCTGATTTGCCTTAACCTCCTCATGCATTCACCACCTCTAAACTGATGTTTCCTGCAATTTCCTGGCAAGTCATGGTTTTATTAACGTTTATATCATCTGACTTTTTCTGTGAATTGTTCTTCAATCTGCTACGTGTCTGCCACTAGATATTAGGGATGAGCGAGTACACCGCTATCTGTATCTGTTCAACCATCTAAATTATCTGTATCTGTACTCGGAGTGGGTGGGGCCTAAACCAGAAGTGGGCGTGGTTCACTCGGAAGTGGGTGTGGTTTATCTCTGTACATTATTTTAAGTCTGAAATTGATATGAATTCATCACAAGTTGCTATTAGGGTTACCAGATGTCCCGCTTTGTGCGGGACAGTCCCGCATTTTCATCATTTTTCACACGTCCCGCAAATTGAGACAATGTCCCGCATTGACAGTCTCCCGTTCCGAATTTCAATCTTGCATAAACGGTGTGGAGAAAGCCGCCTGTTGCTGTCAGTCGAACCAGGAGGCGGGACTTTAACGCCGGTCCGGAGCGCTTGGGGCGCGCACCCGAACCACCAAAACAGAAGCGTCAGCGAGAACGGAGGAAAGATGAACACCGTGGCGAAAATGCTGTTAGAATAAACTCGTGGGTTAAAGTGTTCATTGAGACTCTGTCAGGGTCTTTTTTTGTTTCTCAGAGTCATTTTTTGTGTCACGGCGCGGAGTTTGATATGAAACAGATCAGAGAATCCAAGAGTCACACAAAAATATGTTGGTCTGAACTGAAGCAGGGTTCCCAGTAAGTAGACAGGTCCCAAACGAGTTTCTAACACACACAAGGTGCTGGAGTTATTTTTATTTCAAATACATACAAGCTAAACTCTTTTAGAGCACATTAAAGAGATAATTAAATGTAAGCCTTCATTATTTTTCTCAGACAATTGAGGAAAAAAGTCATTCTAAGGAACCCTGTTAGATTAGATCTGAATTTCTTCAGATTTAAGTCAGTGATGTTTTTTCTCTCTCCTCTAAATATTTACTAGAAAAGATGTGTTGTCATTTTTGAAAAAAAAAACATTTTGTTTCTGAATTAAGAAAAAAATAGCAAAAAAGTATTAATATTTGTTGATTTTATTAGAAAATGTATTAAAAACAAACTTAAATAGATCTAAAATTGTTACTGGTACTTTTACTGTCATTCTGTTGTGGAAAATATTCAATGAAAACTCTGAAAAGCTGCTAAAACCTGCATATTTTTTTTACTGTGGGCCTTTCTATATTATTAAAATTAGTTGATGGTTTAAAAACCTTGTAGCTAAAGCTAATCAGAACCACTAGAAGGTCCAAAGAGCCTGAGTTAAGCTGTGGTAATGAGAGGAGCTGTGAAATAGTCTGAAAACTTTTGCTTGTTCAAGTTGAATTCAAATAGAATATATAGTACATGAAATATATGATGATAATAATAATAATTATAATAACTATGTGTATTTACCAGTGATGTTGGAGCTAAAAGGCAGAAAATAAGTTTTGTTTTTTTACTTTTTAACTGTATCTTGTTAAATTTGAATTTTACGTTGTCCCACATTGAGTAGTCTCTGTCCCACATTTGGCGAGTTGGGATCTGGTCACCCTAGTTGCTATATGTATTGTTTATTTGAAAACTATTTACAGATCAGCCTCAGAATTGAGATTCAGTGTTTTTGATCACAATAGTAAAGGAACTAATACAGAACAAATTTTTCAATAAACTCAGAACATGAATACTAAAGTGCATGAATGAATATAACTGAACTCATACTAGAATAAGACACAACTTTTTAATTTTAATATTTTTTTATTTTATGATCAAACTATTTTTTTCTAAAGTTCTTGGCATTTTTCCCCCACAATGTTAAACAAAACAATGTTGATTACAGTTTTTTTCGATTGCTAAAACGCGTTTGTCGAAACTGTGCGTTTCTTTCAAAACTGCAAACACAAAACCCCAAACATCACACACAAATTGCTAAACCCTGGCATCCCTTTGCAAAACAACTCTGCCATCAAATCTCGTAACATGTTAACAAAATGGAACACAAGTTTTCATTTGGTAAACACAGCCATATTTTCACATGACACAGACATACTATTCATTGAATAAACACAAGTAGCATTTGGCAGAACACTACCAAGCATGGAAAGAACACTGAAGAGCAAAACTGAAAACACAATTAGAGAAATGGAACACACTGAATCTATTACACACTGAATCTATTACAATGCCCACTTCTCTCATAGACAAACATTAGACACACACAAATATAGAGACAAAACACTTTATTTTTAAAAAACCCCACCCCCCACCCCCTTTCCCATTCAAGCATATTCATGGGGCATCATGCCTCCGGTCTCGGTCTGGCCAAAGGGCAGAGGTGGAAAGAGTACTAAATATTCTACTCAAGTAAAACTATAATTGCTTTAATGAAATTGTACTCAAGTACAGGTAAAATTACCTGTCTCAAAATCCACTCAAGTAAAAGTAAAAAGTAGCTAATTTCAAATGTACTCAGAGTAAAAATTACTTAGTTACTTTTTTTGACTCTTTTGAATAATTAAAAAAAGACAATAGGGTATATAAATCTCGAAGCTGTTCTTAATGAAAAGAACAAATATGCACATTAAAGTACAAAGGCAGTTAAACAGCAAACCAGCAAATCAAATTAAGTTATGGTCACAGTCATAAGTCCTGACTGTCCCTGACCCCCCCCCCCCCCCCCCCCCCACATAAACACATAGACACCCCATTGATCTCTGGATCACTATCAAAGTACATAATGAGGCTTCTACATTTAAATATGTCTATGCTCTTCTCTCGGCTGTCTCTTCTCCGTGTCACTCATCCAGTGCTGACCATCGAGCAGTCAGGCAGCCGACACAGTATTTCTGAACTTTGTTTTTTTTTTTTACTCAGTAACACATAAGAATAAAAATGTAGCAAATTACAATACAATAAAAAAGTACTTAAGTAAAAGTGAAATTACAGATTTTAAAAACTACTTAAAAAGTAAAAATACACAAAAAAAACTACTCAATTACAGTAACGCAATTACATGTAATTCATTACCTTCCACCTCTGCCAGAGGGCCTCGTCAACATCACAGGCAATGTCCTCCTCTTTCTCCTCCTCCTCCTTCCCTTCCCTGTCCTCCTCCTCCTCTTTCTCCTCCTCCTCTTTCTCCTCTTCCTCCTCCCCTTCCCTGTCCTCCTCCTCCTTCTGTTTCTCCTCCTCCTCCACATCCTCCTCCTCTTCCCCTTCCCAGTCCTCCTCCTCCTCCTACTCCCATACGTACCCCTCTCCTTCTCTGTTGTCTCTGTTCACTCACTGTCGTGTGTGAGCGGAGCAGCACAGCTGCCTCCCGGTGCGGCAGAGATGGTTTTGTGTTTTGGGAGGGGCGGGCGCTCTGTGTGACTGGCCAATCACAGAGCGTAAAGACAGTCAGTTACCCAATGAGGATTCTCCTTCCACCCGAACACCGATAATCATGAATTTTACTCGTTTAATATTCGTACTCGTCAAAAATGCATTATCCGTACCGGATACTCGTCGATATGACATTATTTATATGAACTCTCGGCGCACCAGGACGTCTTTTTAGCAGAGAGGACAGAGACCGCTGATCGGATGCGCTCCAGCTGCGCGCACCACGACCACAGTAACATTCTCAAAGTCACACCACCAAAAAAAAAACATTTAACATGCGATTGTTCATGTTCGTTCTCTGTCACTTTCTCTTTTACTCATGCCTGACGCGATCTGCCTCAGTGGAGCTCATCTGTGCCCAGGTGACATCACCACACCTGCTGCGGGCGCACAGCGCACATTTCACTATTTTTGCGGTGCAGCAGATCCCTGGACTGTAGGCTAAGTTAGCCTGGATTTCCTACTTTTTCCACATGAGTTAGCCTGGCTAACTCATTATGTGGAAAAAGTAGGAAATGCAGGAAGCAGTTTTTCTGGAGAATTGAGAGGAGATACAGGAAGATAAGAGAGAGGACAGGAAAATAGTCAAATAATAAACAAGAAAACTAAATAAAGTTCTTGAAAAGGAAAAAGATTTTTACCCACTACAAATTGTTAACATTATAAGGCAATAATTTATAAGAATATACTTATTTATTTGATAAAATTCAGATCACTTTCTAAACTCAGGTCCGCACCCAGGACCGTATCCAGGCATTTGGGGACCAAGGCAAAATGCAGGGTGGTGGAGCCACCCCCTTCCCCCCACACACCGTTTGCACGCTCAGTTAATTTAAGATGGCAGCGTGCTAAGCGTACAATTTGTTGTTGCCTTTATTTCATACAAATTCATTTTCCGGGGGTCCTGGCCAATTTTTTGGGCACTTTCATGCCCAGGAGCAGTCATCCTCCAGCCCTGATGGAGGTGATCGGTAGCCTGGCAAGCCATCCTATATATGTGAATATATAGTCTGGCCACGACCCATTGACGGCTCTCAGTCGTGAGGCGGGATCTGTGTTTGTCTTTCAAAATGTCTGCACTCAATTGGATAGCGCTAGGACCAATCAGAGTAACGAACAACGTGATGTAATCACAGCGACGGAAAAGCGGGAGGCAGCAATGGCGTCTAACATCAATGATTTCTGTCGTTTTTGTATGAAAACGTGAATATCAGGTGTACTGGGACATTGCACTACTTAGTTTGATAAAAATAAGAAGTAAATCAGACAGACTTACGCACGTTGGAGTCTAAATAATCCAATGTTGATGACAAAGCCGTGTCAAACGAACGTGGTTCCTGCGTTGCCGCCATTGTTGCTTGGGTTCGCGGCCGCAGCGCTGACGTCACCGCCTACTCCCGCTCTGTGATTGGCCCACAATATAGAGCGCTGTGATTGGCCCACAATATAGAGCGCTGTGATTGGCCCAACCAAAACTATAGTGAGCTGTGATTGGACAGCCACAGCAGTGGATCATGCAGCGAGGTTTCCAATGAAGCGTGCCTAGACCAAACTCTGCAAGGCAAGAATTTGGTCTAGTTCACTAGGCTAGATGATCGGAGGACCTGCAGAGCAAAATCTTTCTGCTCCTGCTTCGGTCTTTCTAGATTTCTAGGCTACACAAGATCAGCAGAAGAGAAACGTCCACGCAAAATGTTTCACTTCCTGTAGTCAGACAGAGCAGAGATGAGTGAACCTGCAGCTGATCTAACGTTAGATAGAACATTCTCCAGATGGGCATATGCCCGTTACTTTAAGTTTGTGACAAATAAGGATATGAAGAACATTGTAGTCAAATGCTCTTTACACCTAAAGAACTGTTGTTATATCTGACTGTTTTAAACACAACCCCTAGCCCAGTCAGATACCACATCACCTTCAACTGGATGTGTGATGAGCTACTTGAACGTCATGAGCTACGGCACGCTGTGCCAAAAGACCGACAATGCGCCGTCACACTGAAGACACAGATGAGCGTTGCCTCATCTGTGATTAAAGTATAATTAAAAGGTTTTTAACAAAATCTTTCATTCAAGGTCAAAATTAAAATATAAGCTTCTATTTATGGAATCATATATTTGAAAGCCCAACTCCAGAGCAGTCAGTGCCTCCAGTCATGAACCTCACCGCTCATCATCACAGCGTGTGGCAGCGGAGCGCGGATTCAGCCAGAACAACATAAAACAGCCACGAGTCTGTGGTAAAAGTTCAGAACCTCATGACTTTAGCCTTCTCAGCATTCCCCTAGAGCAGGGGTCAGCAACCTGCAGCTCTGGAGCTGCATGCGGCTCTTTTAGCGACCCCTAGTGGCTCCCTGGAGCTTCTTCACAAATGTATGAAAATGGATGGGGGTATATTTTTTGTTTTAATATGGTTTCTGTAGGAGGACAAACATTCTTAACATTTTCCAATGCTGCAAAAATGTGCATAATAAATATTAAATTTCAACATTTCTGTCAACGAAAATTTGCGTCATAGCCTGCGACACACGTTTCAGTGCGGCGCCGTGCCAGGCAGATGGATGTAAACAAACCAGCGGGTGTGTCAGGGCCGTGGATCCCAAAGGGAAAAAGAGAAAGATAGCTGATGAGAACGGAGGATTCAAGGAAGAATGGACCCAATTATTTGCTTTCATTGTCGACGTGGAAGGATTACCTGGAAAAACTTCAACTTTTCACCGCTGTCGCTCAGACAAGGACCAATCAGCGGAGGTTTCATTGACTGACGAATGGGGGGACAGGATGCTTCTCAGTACATCTCTGGGTAAACATGGAGGAAACATTAATACTTGCCGTGTCTGACGTCCCAGAGCTTTACAAGACTTCACTTAACTCTAGCAAAACCGTGTGAGACTTCATATCTACCGCTGTTTCAACTCTGAACTGCTTTAATAACCCAAAATTCCCTCCAATCTGACGGCGAATCAAAACAACGGAAGACTCGCTATTCGCCCTGGAACAGAGGCGTCGCTGGCTTTTGCCGCTGCCGCATGTCGCCTCCCGTGTGTCAGGTTAGAAAAGCGATAGCGATGAGTTTCACTGATTGCGGTTGTTTGTCGCCTCCCGTGTGTCGAGCCCATAATTTGAAAAGACATTTCCAGGGAAGGCATGCTAAATTTGCAGCCTACTACCCACTTAGGAGTGAGCGAAAATGTGCAATTGCAGTAGGCTACTTCTGGAGAAATTAGAAGAGCGCAAAAGTAGATTTAAGAATTGGATTCCATCTCCAAACTCCACTACTGCTGCAAGTTTTGTTGCAACCTGAGAGATAAAAGCAGGAGAAACCGTTCACGGATGGTGATTAAATGAAGGATTCATTCATCAAAATATCAGAGCACCTATTTCAGACTTCAAAAACAAAACCAAGATAATCCAGAAAATTAAAGACATTCCTCTCTCCACAAAGACAAGGACCATTAAAACGACAGGAGACGTCACCAATCAGCAAATCAAAGACATTAATTCAGCTCCAGCGTCCTCAACTACCTGTGATGAGTCGTGTGATGTGATCGATATCAAACAGACAGCGCTGTTATGCAGGTATGTGAGCTGTGATGGGCTCAAGAAGAAATGATCAAATTAATCCCACTGATTAATATTGTAATGGAAGTTAAACTTAAAGCACCAAATATCTACAGCAGAGTCACGTGGTGTGTTGTTCTCTCCAGGATGCGCTGCAGGAAATAAACATTTAATCATGAATGCTCATCATGTATTTGTAGCCTACTTAGTCATGTTGATAGTAGGCTAATATAGCTAATATACACTTACAGCCTGTGTTGCCTTCATATAAGGCTTATATAAGGCTTTTCATTTTTTGCAGCTCCAGACAGATTTGTTTTTTGTTTTTTTGGTCCAATATGGCTCTTTGAACATTTTGGGTTGCCAACCCCTGCCCTAGAGACATCTGATCATGCACCAGCAGGTGACCAGTTCAGGTAGAGGGAAGGTGAGAGAGCGTTCTGGCCACAGGTTTAAATGTTCCTACTTTAAGTGGAATTGTTAAATTGCATTGTTTACTGGGGCACTCTAAATATTCATGATAATGAAATTAAATGAAGATATAATGGTATTGAATGTTTATTAATTATTATTTAAAAATGAAAGTGACGGGATAAAAGCTGATCATGACCAGTTTTTAACTCTGTCAGAATGACAAACAAAAACATGTCTAGGGCAACCTCTGATATATTTTATATTATATTATTATATACTATGATATTATATATATTAATTTAAATTTATATTAAATTACATTTTGTTCTGTTTCAATTTATTGTATGATGGCCTGAAAGGACACCCCTCCAAAATGAAATAAATTTACATATAATATTTTAACGGAGTCATTTGATTGGGTGGGCCCAGGTAAAAATAGCCACACCCCTGCCGTAGACAATCAGTAGCAGTCTCTGACGTTGCGTTTTTGCCTGGCTCGGTATGCTTGGTAAGAAATGAAAGCAGTTCCTGAAAGGGGGTGGCAACCTGGTACCTGTTACTAGTGGAAACGCCTTGGAACCGGACCAAACCAAGTCACACTGAGTAGATACTGGTGACAAAGAACAACTGGTACCTATAGGTGTGACTGAGCATGTGACTCGGATCAGAAAGAAACAAATCCAAACAAACAAATTGGAGTAGAAATGAACCCAAATGCAAAACGTTCCTGAACAGGGAACAGTGTTGAGCTCACCTTGTACATTCAGCTGTGCTGTCTGAGGCTTGTAGGGTCCCTGTACGTTGCAGGTGACTGGCCCAGCCTGGTCACGTGTGACATTATGGATGGTGAACTCCACACATTCTGAGCCAGCGGAGCAGATCCTGGCAGAATACAGGTCCGATGATGGGATCACTTCAGCAGGAGCACGGACTGTAAGGACCTGATTTTCCTTGACGAACCACGTCATAATCTCCCAGGACCCCCGAACCATGGCTCTGAATCCAACATCTGAGTCTCGAAGCACAGTGGAGTTCATCGGTTCCAGCGTCAGTTCCTGTGTGACAGCTGGACAGAACAGAAACAATCTCTACTGGTGTTCAACCCCAACTGTGTGGACATTGTGTGGTCATTCAGCTGGCCAGGTCAAGCCCAGTGGGTAATGTGTTAATGCTGGTAGAGTGTTCTCTACTCTGTTGCTGGTATGTATCTGTCATTTAATGAGAGAATGACTGGGACTGTGCTGCAAATCCAACTGCCCCATGTGGACAATGACATTTACTACTTTTAATAATACCAACATAAAATAATGTAATGATATAATGTGTATTTTATTATTTAGGTGTAAAACTAGAACAAACACAGTTTGTGTTTGCTAGGGTTCCAGAGCACATTCTCGTCACATTGTTGGTTTTAGACTCGACTCAATTTTATTTGTATAACGCCTTACAGACATAGGGTCCATCAAGGCACTTTACAGAAAGAATAAAAACAAGCATAAAAAGCACAGGAATGCAGTAAAACAAGTAACATAAGAACAAATAAAAAAGAGGTAAACGCCAAGTCATAATAGTAGCATAATAGCATCAACCCATTCAACGTTTAAAAAACCAGCAAAGGAATTTTGGAACAAATTCTAACAGCAACGGGCAGCCAATGTAAAGCTGCCTGGATTGGGGTGACATTGTCGTATTTTTGTAGCCTGGCAAGACATCCTATGAATGTGAATATAAAGCAAGAATTTGGTCTAATTCACTAGGCTAGTATTTTTGCTTACTTTTTAAAAACCTGGCTGCAGCATTTTGCACAAATTGCAACCTGGCTAGAGTACCCTGGCTCACCGAATAGGAAAGAATTACAGTAGTCCAGGTGTACCGTAACAAACACGAACTACAGTCTTGAGATCATGTCTTGACAGGAATGGTTTTACCTTGGACAAGCGTCGCAATTGACTCAACTGAAACTCAAACACGACCTAGATCTGCAGGATGCTGTACACATCAGCATTAAACAATTGAAACATCTTCTGACTGTTGATTTCTGAATTAATTTTGTTTGAGTCAGAATTTAGGTTCAGGTGATACGAATCAGACCTGAGAGAGTCTGCAGGGCATCAAAGTGGCGAGGCTTGAGCACACGGGTCAGTTCATGAATCTGTTATTGGAGCGAGTAGAACACAAGTGTGTTCACAGACATCACAATCACCCGATAATAACCAGGTGAGAGAATAGTCTGAGTCCTTGACGTTAATAGGTTTAAGAATGTGTGTGTGTGTGTGTGTGTGTGTGGGGGGGGGGGATACACAAGTTAATGATTTAAAAAATTACAAAACACCATAAAATCATTAGTAAAGCTAGAATCATTTTACCAAAGATATATATAAACAGAGCACCTGCATAACAACACACCTGAACAAAAATCAAAATNATCTTTGACCAGGACATGTCATTCAAATCCCACGTTAAACAGGTTTGTAGGATTTCCTTTTTCCACCTTCGGAATATTGCTAAGATTAGAAGCATCCTTTCCAGGAGTGATGCTGAAAAACTGGTTCATGCATTTATTACCTCAAGGTTGGATTACTGCAATTCATTACTATCAGGAGGTCCACAGAATGTAGTCAAAAGTCTTCAGCTGGTCCAAAATGCTGCAGCTAGAGTTCTGATGAGAATTAAAAAGAGAGACCACATCTCTCCTGTTTTAGCTTCCCTACATTGGCTGCCTGTTAAATTTAGAATAGATTTTAAGATCCTCCTTCTCACATATAAAGCTCTTAATAATCAAGCTCCATCATACATCAGTGATCTGATTGTTCCATATGTTCCTAACAGAGCACTTCGCTCTCAGACTGCAGGTTTACTGGTGGTTCCTAGAATATCTAAAAGTAGAATGGGAGGCAGATCCTTTAGCTATCAGGCTCCTCTACTGTGGAACCAGCTCCCAGCATTAGTGCGTGAGGCAGACACCTTGTCTACTTTTAAGACTAGGCTCAAAACTTTTCTATTTGATAGGGCTTATGGTTAAATTCTGATGTTAGTCCAGGTTTAGACGAGTGGGGAGCAGAGGGAGGTGGAGTGTACAGAGGGGACTACTGTCGTTAAAGACTTTTCTCCCTGGCCCTGCCTCCCACATGCCTCCATCTGAAAGGCTAGGTTATCCTGAGTTATCTCTGTAGTTATGCTGCTATAGGCTTAGACTGCTGGAGGACATACTGACCACTTTCCACACTCTGCTACTCTCTTCTATCGCCACTCTATAATTGCATTATTTCCTGTTATTTCAGCTGTTAACTTTATTTTCTCTCTAAGTGTTTTTCTCCCCAGAAGAAGCTACACTGGCGTTCTGCTGAGCTGTGGTGGCCTCATGGAGGGGGCCATCGGCTGGCACATTGCTGCCAACCACCTAACATTCTCCCTCTCCTGATATTACATCTTACTTTCTTTAACATAGAATGTGCTACTATTAGTTCACCTATTGAATTAATTATAGATTCACTCAGATAAAGACAATAAAGTTTCTCTTACTCTTACTAAATAGAACTTCTACTAAGAAATCACAGTGTAGCCATAGAAACACTACTTGATATATGTGGTGTGTGTGCGTGTGTGTGTGTGTGTGTGTGTGTGTGTGTGGGTGTGGGTGTGGGTGTGGGGTGTGCCTGTGCCTGCTCTGTCTTCTCAATCCCCAGTGAGCCGTAGCGGATGGCTGCTCATACTGAGCCAGGATCCTCTGGAGGTTTCTTCCTGTTAAAAGGGAGTTTTCCTTCCCACTGTCGCTAAATGCTTGCTTAGTATGAGGATTGTACCAACACAATGACACTAGTCAGTGTCTTGATGCAATCTGCTGGGTCCCTTATATAGGAAACTTTTTTTTTACTGATTGGCTTATGAACTGAACTGTATTGAAATGTTTACTTTGTGAAGTGCCTTGAGACGACTCTTGTCGTGATTTGGCGCTATATAAATAAACTGAATTGAATTGAATTGAATNTTCCTCTCTCCACAAAGACAAGGACCATTAAAACGACAGGAGACGTCACCAATCAGCAAATCAAAGACATTAATTCAGCTCCAGCGTCCTCAACTACCTGTGATGAGTCGTGTGATGTGATCGATATCAAACAGACAGCGCTGTTATGCAGGTATGTGAGCTGTGATGGGCTCAAGAAGAAATGATCAAATTAATCCCACTGATTAATATTGTAATGGAAGTTAAACTTAAAGCACCAAATATCTACAGCAGAGTCACGTGGTGTGTTGTTCTCTCCAGGATGCGCTGCAGGAAATAAACATTTAATCATGAATGCTCATCATGTATTTGTAGCCTACTTAGTCATGTTGATAGTAGGCTAATATAGCTAATATACACTTACAGCCTGTGTTGCCTTCATATAAGGCTTATATAAGGCTTTTCATTTTTTGCAGCTCCAGACAGATTTGTTTTTTGTTTTTTTGGTCCAATATGGCTCTTTGAACATTTTGGGTTGCCAACCCCTGCCCTAGAGACATCTGATCATGCACCAGCAGGTGACCAGTTCAGGTAGAGGGAAGGTGAGAGAGCGTTCTGGCCACAGGTTTAAATGTTCCTACTTTAAGTGGAATTGTTAAATTGCATTGTTTACTGGGGCACTCTAAATATTCATGATAATGAAATTAAATGAAGATATAATGGTATTGAATGTTTATTAATTATTATTTAAAAATGAAAGTGACGGGATAAAAGCTGATCATGACCAGTTTTTAACTCTGTCAGAATGACAAACAAAAACATGTCTAGGGCAACCTCTGATATATTTTATATTATATTATTATATACTATGATATTATATATATTAATTTAAATTTATATTAAATTACATTTTGTTCTGTTTCAATTTATTGTATGATGGCCTGAAAGGACACCCCTCCAAAATGAAATAAATTTACATATAATATTTTAACGGAGTCATTTGATTGGGTGGGCCCAGGTAAAAATAGCCACACCCCTGCCGTAGACAATCAGTAGCAGTCTCTGACGTTGCGTTTTTGCCTGGCTCGGTATGCTTGGTAAGAAATGAAAGCAGTTCCTGAAAGGGGGTGGCAACCTGGTACCTGTTACTAGTGGAAACGCCTTGGAACCGGACCAAACCAAGTCACACTGAGTAGATACTGGTGACAAAGAACAACTGGTACCTATAGGTGTGACTGAGCATGTGACTCGGATCAGAAAGAAACAAATCCAAACAAACAAATTGGAGTAGAAATGAACCCAAATGCAAAACGTTCCTGAACAGGGAACAGTGTTGAGCTCACCTTGTACATTCAGCTGTGCTGTCTGAGGCTTGTAGGGTCCCTGTACGTTGCAGGTGACTGGCCCAGCCTGGTCACGTGTGACATTATGGATGGTGAACTCCACACATTCTGAGCCAGCGGAGCAGATCCTGGCAGAATACAGGTCCGATGATGGGATCACTTCAGCAGGAGCACGGACTGTAAGGACCTGATTTTCCTTGACGAACCACGTCATAATCTCCCAGGACCCCCGAACCATGGCTCTGAATCCAACATCTGAGTCTCGAAGCACAGTGGAGTTCATCGGTTCCAGCGTCAGTTCCTGTGTGACAGCTGGACAGAACAGAAACAATCTCTACTGGTGTTCAACCCCAACTGTGTGGACATTGTGTGGTCATTCAGCTGGCCAGGTCAAGCCCAGTGGGTAATGTGTTAATGCTGGTAGAGTGTTCTCTACTCTGTTGCTGGTATGTATCTGTCATTTAATGAGAGAATGACTGGGACTGTGCTGCAAATCCAACTGCCCCATGTGGACAATGACATTTACTACTTTTAATAATACCAACATAAAATAATGTAATGATATAATGTGTATTTTATTATTTAGGTGTAAAACTAGAACAAACACAGTTTGTGTTTGCTAGGGTTCCAGAGCACATTCTCGTCACATTGTTGGTTTTAGACTCGACTCAATTTTATTTGTATAACGCCTTACAGACATAGGGTCCATCAAGGCACTTTACAGAAAGAATAAAAACAAGCATAAAAAGCACAGGAATGCAGTAAAACAAGTAACATAAGAACAAATAAAAAAGAGGTAAACGCCAAGTCATAATAGTAGCATAATAGCATCAACCCATTCAACGTTTAAAAAACCAGCAAAGGAATTTTGGAACAAATTCTAACAGCAACGGGCAGCCAATGTAAAGCTGCCTGGATTGGGGTGACATTGTCGTATTTTTGTAGCCTGGCAAGACATCCTATGAATGTGAATATAAAGCAAGAATTTGGTCTAATTCACTAGGCTAGTATTTTTGCTTACTTTTTAAAAACCTGGCTGCAGCATTTTGCACAAATTGCAACCTGGCTAGAGTACCCTGGCTCACCGAATAGGAAAGAATTACAGTAGTCCAGGTGTACCGTAACAAACACGAACTACAGTCTTGAGATCATGTCTTGACAGGAATGGTTTTACCTTGGACAAGCGTCGCAATTGACTCAACTGAAACTCAAACACGACCTAGATCTGCAGGATGCTGTACACATCAGCATTAAACAATTGAAACATCTTCTGACTGTTGATTTCTGAATTAATTTTGTTTGAGTCAGAATTTAGGTTCAGGTGATACGAATCAGACCTGAGAGAGTCTGCAGGGCATCAAAGTGGCGAGGCTTGAGCACACGGGTCAGTTCATGAATCTGTTATTGGAGCGAGTAGAACACAAGTGTGTTCACAGACATCACAATCACCCGATAATAACCAGGTGAGAGAATAGTCTGAGTCCTTGACGTTAATAGGTTTAAGAATGTGTGTGTGTGTGTGTGTGTGTGTGGGGGGGGGGGATACACAAGTTAATGATTTAAAAAATTACAAAACACCATAAAATCATTAGTAAAGCTAGAATCATTTTACCAAAGATATATATAAACAGAGCACCTGCATAACAACACACCTGAACAAAAATCAAAATTCATGTCTTGTCTGCGTTAAAAAATATTAAACACCAAATCAATGAATACAATGAAAGGATACTGTATACAGGATACACAAAATCTATACAAGTAAGAAATATAAAATAACAAAAAGAGAAATAGGGACACGTGTTGACACAAGTAATCCAAATTGGGTTTGAATGAAGGCAACTGGACTTTTTCGGTTTCTTGAAGACGTTTCGCTTCTCATCCGAGGAGCTTTGTCAATTCTGACTGGAATATGGGAGGGTCGATCTTATAAACTGTAGCTGTCTATTGTTGTCGTCCTCCCTGGTGATGAAGGCCATGGAAAAGATCATAAAACAGCACATCGTAACTGACCCCCTGATGGACCCACTCCAGTTCGCTTACCGCACACGCAGAGGTGTCGATACAAAAATCTTCATCTTGGACTCCATCCACAAACATCTGGAGCTTCCTGACTACTCTGCCAGACTTCTGTTTGCTGATTTCTCACCAGCGTTCAACACTCTGCAACATTATATTCTGGCCACTAAACTTTCCTCCCGATTTCACCTGGATGATCAGCTGATCCTGTGGATATTGGACTTCTTGACCAACAGGACTCAGAAAGTTCGGGTCAACAACTCTCTTTCCAGGCTCCATTTTTCCACCTCCACCGGGCCTGGCTCCCCTCAGGGCTGTGTGCTCTCCCCCCTGCTCTTCATCCTCTACACTGACGACTGCAGATCCTCACAGCCCAACTGTCACCTGGTGAAATATGCTGATGACACAGTTCTCCTGTCACTGCTGTCAGGCCCTTCAGGAGTTTGTGTGACAGCTCTGAACTTGAACTAAACGCGAGCAAAACCAAAGAGATGGTGGTGACTTTCTCCAGTAGGCAGAGGGATCTGGCTGCTTCAGTCACCACCACATCCACGGTAAGAGGTAGTTGAGGAGCACAAATACCTGGGAACCATCTTTGACAACCTCCTGAAGATCTCTGCCAACACAGAGCAGATTCTTAGGAAGTGCCACCAACGGATATACCTCCTCAGCACACCCATCATGATGACTTTTTACTGTGCCTTCCTGGAAAGCATCATGACTTTCTCCATACCTTCTGGTTCCACTCCCTCAGCCTTCAGAACAAGAACAGGCTGCAGCACACTGCATCAGTGTGCTCTAAAACTATTGGCCTGCCTGTCAGAACTCTTGCACAGGTTTTAAGCCAACAGGCTGCAACAGACAGCCAAAATCATCAGTGACCCCTCTCACATTCTTCACCCTGCATTTCAATGGCTCCCCTCTGGGCAGCGCCTCCGCTGCATCTCCTGCAGGACTGAGAGGAGGAGAGCCACCTTTGTCCCCAAAGCCACTCTGCTTTTTAACTCCAGCCGATAAGACCATTTCCCACACCATAAACATAAACTACTCTACATTCTTTCTTATAGTGTTGACACTTTATTCACTTTATTCTCTTTATTCACTTACAGTTACTTATTCACTTATTAGTAAATTTTAAAATTATGTATATGTTGTATATTCTGTTTATTATTATTATTATTTTGTTTGTTTTTTTATCTCATTTTATTGCCTGTTTATGCCCTGTTTTGATCTTCAACGTAATGCTGCTCTGTTTTTTTCACTTGCTCCTAGGGGACAAATAGAGTCTTTCTGATTCTGATTCCAGTCAGAATTGACAAAGCTCCTTGGATGAGAAACGAAACGTCTTCAAGAAACCAAAGAAGTCCAGTTGCCTTCATTCGAACCCAGTTTGGATTACCTTGACCTGGATGACTGAGAACCTCCACCAGCAACAAGCAAAAAGTTAGGATCCAAACAAGACAAGTGAAATTGTTTTCTTCACTAATACCGTTTGGCTGTATAGCAAACAGAATTGATGTCTGAGTGCCAAAAACAAGCCTTACAGTTTTATTCTCTCAGGTGGATCGTTATAGACTCAGCTATAACACCCTGCCTGATATCAGAACTTTATTAGAAATGTTTTCAGTTGGTTAAAATTTCAACCGACACGAAAATGAAAGAGAAAGGGGGGAAAGAGAGAGGGGGGGGGGGGGGTTCACAAACACAAACAATAGAGGATGCAAAATGATCCACTTCTAGACCTGCAGAAAGAGTAAAAAGAGAAAAAAAGGGACACAAAAATACAACAGAACCAAAACATCACTGCACCAACAACATGAGGATGTATAACAGTAGCAATTTATGCTGAAAAGCACACGGTAATACCAGCTCCGGTGGCCTAGTGGTAGTGTCCGCCCTGGGACTGGGAGATCGGGGTTCGAATCCCGGTCAGGTCATACCAAAGACTTTGATAAAAATGGGACCCAATGCCTCCTCGCTTGACACTCAGCACTAAGGGGTTGGATTGGGGGGTTAAACCACCAAATAAGTTCCCGAGCGCGGCCACAGCTGCAGCTCACCGCTCCCCACGGGGATGGGTCAAATGCGGAGGACAATTTTCACCACACACCAGTGTGTGTGACAAACTGATGGCTTTAATAAATCCTAGTGCATATAGTGCCAACTAGTGTTGTCACGGTACCAAAATTTCAGTATTCGGTACCAGTGAAAATCCACGGTTCTCGGTACCAATTTCGGTACCAAACAAAAATTTTATTTAGACTAAATTTATCAATAAAAACATTAATTTTCCTGTAAAGTGCTTTGAGATGAAAGCTTTTGTGAATCAGTGCTGTCTATAAGAAAAATGAACTGAATTACTATTGTACTACTATCATAACATGTTTTTAATGCACTTTTATTTAATCAAAATGTGTTTTTGTTCATATATTTTTGTAAACCTGCTAGTTATCCAGACTAGAACATCTAGTTAGAACAGCTTTTTTGACAAAAGGACATAAACACTGACTGAGCCATACATTGTTGTTCATCTTTTGGATACACATTACAATCATTAAAAAAAGAAAAACTCCGGTCTGTGAGCAGTCAACGCCTTTATGTCATCCTGTTTGATTGTTTGTTACCCTAATTAAACGTATAGGATATTTAAATAGTTAATAAAGACGATGGTGTATTCACACCACACTCTATGTAGTACTGATTCTGACACATATGCGAATTTTTTGAAAGCGACTAGTCTGAACGGTCATGTCGCATTAAATCCGCCTCCTACGTCACTGATCAGCGGAGGTGAGCGTCGTGTCAGGACATTCCTGATGACAAGCGCTGACAGAGGGATTCAGGGGTCTGTGGGACATCCTGTCAAGTTTTGGAATTAAAAATACAAGAAAGCATGAGAACGGGAGGTGCTGCTGGAGCGAAGCGTCTCTCCTGTCGGTCTCCGTGACAGCGGGACGGGGGGTCTCCGTCGGGACGGGGGTTCTCCGTGACAGCGGGGTCTCTGTCGGGGCGGGGGTTCTCCGTGACAGCGGGGCAGGGGGATCTCCGTGAATGAACTTTATTTACCACATCAGCTGGTCCACCGCTTGCCGTCACTCTGCGTTCTGCGGTGTTGCTTTAGAAGCGACTGCACGCGCCCAGTAAATGCGCGAATCATGCGCATCAAGGATCCGGGTTTAGACGGGTCCTCGGTACTACCGGTACCAACAAAATCTTGGTACCGTGACGTTTACATTTTTGTAGTACCGGGTTGGTACCGAAGAACCGGTTCTTTTGACAACACTAGTGCCAACCACAGCCTTAGGTTATGTGTTAAAAACACCCAAGCCCATACTTGTGAGAGCACCATGTGAGCACCTGTGTTGTGTACACGCGTTTGTGTATGTAAGGTTTCTCTAGAGCAGTGGTTCTCAATTAGTGGGGCGCGCCCCCCTTGGGGGGCGCGGAGGAGGAGCAGGGGGGGCGCGGCGCACCGCACCTGACCCCCCCAACCCCTCCCCCCACCCCGCTCGGAGCTTCCCCAACGGAGAGTAAAACAGATTCCACAACACATGCATGAACTGATTTGTGAACACAGAAAAAGTCCAAACATGGATTTTATTTAATGGAGCAGTGCAAATGTTCCATGGAAGAGAAATTTAGATTTTTCTTACTTTTTGTTTCATTTATATTGTTTGTTTGGTAGAGTGACGTATAAACAGCCCTATTGAACATGGTCATGTTAAAAAGATGCCTCATCTTTGTTTCCCTGAGGTGCCCTGCACCACTGTTTGATTTTATTTAAATAAAATGTTGTTTTCTGAACATAACTTCCTTTCTTTCTTATATGAGAAATGGAAAGAATCATTTGTTGGCAGCCAGAGGCAGCTTGATCTATTTTCACTTATTTTTAAAATAATAATAAATATTCAATAAAACCGTTAAATATCCATTCTTTTATCATTAATATTTATCCCACACAAGCTGACCAGAGTTCCCCAGTAACATATAAACAACACAATTAAACGATTTCACTTTAATTAACATTCCACCTGCTGCCGCCCGAACGCACATTCTGCTCCGCGTGAACTGGTCACCTACCTGTGCGCAAATGTCACGTGAGGAGCGCTGAAGAGAAGCGCTGACAGAGGGATTCAGAGCTCTGTCTGGACATCCTGTCAAGTTCTGGAATTAAAAATACAAGAACTTTCTGTCTTTTATTTGTGTCTGACGCGCTCCGCTGCTGCGGTCCATCACCCGTGCTTCTGCGACTTTACCTCACTGGCGCAGCAGCGAGCGCAGCGCACTCTGCTATGTTGCACAGATCTCTTTGATCTGCTTAAATCGTGAAAAATGAAGCCAGGCAGCCGTTTTTCTGGAGGATTGAGAGGAGATGCAGCTAAAATACAGACAGGACAGGAAAATGGTTGCATAAAAAAATAAAACAAAGTGCTTGAAAAGGAAAATGCAGGTAGATTTATCCCACTTCATGTTTGTAACTTTATAAAGCAATAATTTATAAGCATGTAATATTTATTTATTTGATACAATTCCAGTCACCTTCAAAACTCAGTCCCACACCCAGGGCCGTTTCTAGGCGTTTTGGGGGCCAATTCAAAGTAGCCTCCGCCCCCCCGCTCGCACATTACCCCGCGAAAAAATCTATGTACCCTAGGGGGGGCTTCACCAAAAGTAATTGAGAACCACTGCTCTAGAGGAATGTCCAATAGTGAGTGTGAGAGGCCACAGACCTGCCCCAAAGACCCAAGGAGGATGGAGAAGATCCAAGCCCTGAGATCCCAAGGTCTCCTCCAGAGCGCGGGGACCCCAGAGAGACCGCCACCAGAGCAGCCCCAACCCCCGTCCCGATGGGCGCAGAGGCTCTCCCAGGGGGGCCAACTAGCAGCCGTGCCAGAGGCCCAGGAGATGACGACAGCAAGCCCCCAGCCCAGCCTGAAGCCACCCACCCAAAGGTAGACTGAGCTCGGAACTCAGCAGCCCGCGACCCAAGGGCGCCCAGAGGTCCACCAGAGGGGGGGGCAGCACAAACATCATCCGGCCTACACCATCTGGTGTCAGCACAAAACCCCAATTCCCCCCAGAACCGTCGGTGTCTAGGTACAGCTTAAAATTGGAAGTGGGCACTGAGGAGAGGCTGAGTGATCCCCCTCTCCAGGTGCCGTCAAGTGTATTTCCCCCTCCAAGGCCCTAAGTCTGAATCTGAATGAAATGTCGTTGATGGAAGTGTTTAATATGCAAATTAAAATTGGGGCACAGGCCGCAACAGGACTGCGGAGATGGGAATCATACCCGCACCCACAGAACTAGTCCTTACCCCAAGGCCCTATGTGTACGTGTGTGTGGTGATGTGATGGAACAGGAGAAGGGAAAGATCTGAGGATGGGGAAGAAAGACTGGGGAGCATAAGCCCTCCCAGGGAGCCAGCTCCCCCACTGACCCCAATAGGCACCCCCGTTCCCACCAGGTGGTGTCTGGGAACCCCAGAAACCCAAATATAGAAAAAAACTTTAAAACATTTTTTCAACCATTCACATGTTGTTCTAGGATGCTTGTGATGCCTAAATCAGTGTTTTTTTAAATTAAACTTTTGGGGAGGATGTTGTAAAAATGCAACGCTGGGCCTGTAGGGTAGCAGAATTTCAGTGACATCACTCACAATCTGAACACATGTAAGGAACAATTAAAGATTTATTTGTACTTTACTGCTTATAAAGGGCCACAAAGGTTTTTATATCTACACAATAACAATTGTATAATAGAAAAAATGTCATTTTTTATGATCAATTTAGTACAAAAATTGAGCATCATATTCAAAAACACTGGATCCAGACTATATGTGCAAATCATGAAGGGAAAAAACAAAATGTGCTTGTTTCATTTGTTCATTAATTCAATTATGGTAGTCCCAAAAGCAGTTATTTTGCTCTGAAAAGCCGAGGCAAACATTGCGCTTTCTGTAAAGCGTGTTGGTGTAGCCTTTAGCGCAGTGTCAGCATCATCCTCTGTTGGCTTTGATGGGAAAATATCCAATCATGTCCTTGCTAACTTGCTTTGGAGGGTTTGCATTTGACTCACATGTTCCTAAAATTCCCTCTCAATATACATTTTTTACTGAATCGTTTAATTTAGAAACAAGATGATTCAAGAATATTTTTGAAATTTGTTGATAAAGAATACATTTTTTATGAATTTAATAAACATTGTCAGTAATTACTGAAATGGCTGTTAAGTTTTTAGTATAAAAAGATAGATGTTCTAGGGTCATTAAAATGAAAGGATCTTATTCCAGATGTAGACATAAACATCCAAAAAAATTCAGGTAATTTTCTGATAAGTTATAGATTATTTATGAATTGATTTATTAGTATAAGTAAGTTTATTTTTTATGTTTTCAACAAAAACTGCTTGGCTTTCAGAATCTAAAACTGCTTATTAACAAGTAGGGCTGCCACAAATGACTAATTTAGTAGTCGACTAATCGTGTCATGCATAAACTATAGCTTATTGCACCAGGATGCTCTAATAATTAAATAAAAATTATAAATAATTTTCATTTTTTAATTTCTTTACTTTTTTATTTAGAATTTTTTGGTATTGTGAAGCGCCTCGTGATTTTTATCGTGAGAGGTGCTGTATAAAAGATAATTTTCTTCTTATCGTCTAATAAACTCATCATTAGCATCTAAAAATAAAGACAAGATGATATCTTATTAAACAACTTTTAATGAACTTTGTAAACTGTAAACACAAATGCTACACAGTCAAATGGAGGTAGGCACCTAAAACCAAAAGTAAATTGTCCACAAAAATGACTTGTGCTCACAAATGTATCCAGCTAAAATAAGGTACATTTAATCTACACAAGGCTCTTTTTCAGTCAGGAAAGTTATCATTTCAACATATTCTGGAGAAAGGCTTCCTCTCTTTTGAGATCAGATGTTTCCATCTACAGAGAAGATCCACTCCGATGGCAGAGAGGCACAGGAAAGATTTAGCCGGCTTTGTGACAAACTCGTCCATTGAAGAGGAGCGCTCCTTAACACTGTAACGTAGCGGGACACAATAAATCATTAGCGTTTGTAACAAATATGTGACATACGTGAGCTAAAGGTAATGACACCGCCATCACTCCTGTTGTTGCTACAGCTGATGTTAGCATGTTAGCAGCTGAGCTAACGAGAGGTAATTCACTTACAGAGGCGAAGGTCCCTCTTCGTTCTCCGCCACGACGTGCTTCCTTTTAAGGTGTTCGTGCATTGCCGACGTGCTCCCGTGAAAGGAGAGTTTCACGTTGCAGATTTTGCACTGTGCCTCTCTTTTGTCTTTGTAAAATGCTCCCAAACTTTTGAGCTAAGTTGCCGACTCGCCATGTTTTCTTTCTCCGCCACTACTGTGCATGTACCTCAAAGAGAAAGCAGCGACTGACCCGGATGGCATGCGCAATCAGCAGAAGGTGCCGCAGCAGGTGAGGTTAATAAAATGCTCATAAAATAAATGACGCGTCGACTATTACAGTCATTGTCGACTATTACAGTCATTGTCGACTATTTTGTTTGTCGACGTCGTCGTGACGCGTCGACTAATCGTGGCAGCACTATTAACAAGTAACATTGCAGTCAATTACAAAAATTGCACCGAAACCCAGACAAAGAAATTAATATTCCCCAATATCTAGGGGGCACTGTTGCAAAAGAAAATGCATTTTGGCTGATAACTGTCAATCCATAGGCCTAACCCCCCCAAAATCTGAACAGTTCCTTTATTGTTGGATGACTTTTGCATTACTTGATCAAAACTGCACACTTTTTAGCTTAGCTAGATTTTTTGCTATGTTGCATGAAATGCAAAACCTAGTTATTTATTTTATTTATTCTTTATTTAACCAGGAAGGTCCCATTGAGATTAAAAAACTCATTTTCAAGGGAGTCCTGGCCAAGAGGCAGCAAAAGTTACAGTTACAACATATATATACTTTTCCAGTTACACAGACATGTTATGTACAGAATTACAGAAGGCAATTACAACACAGGGAATCTGTCTCAAGGGTTCTCAGTCTGGTTTTAAAAGTATTCAAGGAGATGAGCTCGGTTAGTTTCCAGTTTTCCTGCAGCCTGTTTCATGCAGAAGGAGCAGAGTGAACAAAAGCCCTTTTGCCCAGTTCAGTGCGAGCAAACGGAACACAGAGTAACAACTGATCGTTTGCACGCAGACTGTGAGAAGTTACACTTCTCCGTGAGATTAAGTTACAATTATAGGCACCATTCCATCAATTTTTGCAGAATCAACTTGAAAAGAGGTACAAATGATCAATGGACAAAGCCAAGTAATTGTAAAGAAGAAAATTGCAAATATATTATATTGAAAATTGTGCAAATGACAAAACACCAAAATCATTATACTAGCTAGCACAGGACGTAATCAATTAAATCTCCACCATTTTACAAGATTAAATGATGAGATTCTGGATTCTCATAAAGAATCCTGTCTTGTCGGACCATTCTTTGATAACTTTTGAGTTTATTATAACCGAGCTCTCCAGACATGAAAGTAAATTCCACTATAGTCGATCTTTATCTGATAACGCTGTAGCAAACTTTAAAGCAGCTGTTCCATCTTTACTGTCTTCAGAATCTCAGAGGAACTTAGCAGAGGGCAACTATTTCATTTCTAGCCCTTCACAAATTGACGTTCTAGTTCATAGTGTTACTTCCTCTTTACGTGTGGCACTAGACAATGTTGCCCCTTTAAAAAAGAAGGTCATTAAGCACAGGAAGTTGGCTCCCTGGTTTAATTCTGAACTGCGTACTTTAAAACAAACCTCTAGAAAACTGGAGAGAACATGGCGCTCTACAGACCGGGAAGAGTTCTACTTATCCTGGAAAAATAGTCTAGTGCTTTATAAAAATAAGCTTCGACAAGCTAGAACTGCATATTATTCGTCACTAATTGAGGAGAATAAGAATAATCCTAAATTTCTTTTCAGTACAGTTGCTAAACTTACACAGAATCATAGCTCTGAGCCAGCTATTCCCTTAGCCTTCAGCAGCAACGACTTTATGGGATTCTTCACTAATAAAATAGTTTCTATTAGAAACAAAATCATCAGCATCCTCCCCAACACGATTTCTTCTTCCTCAGTAAGTGAGGCAGCATCAGAGGTAACTGTAGAACCTCATCTGTGTTTGAACTGTTTTGATGCAGTTGAGCTTTCAGAGTTATCAAAAATATTAGCTTCATCTAAACCTTCAACTTGTATTTTAGACCCAATCCCAACCAAATTATTTAAAGAAGCATTTCCTTTG
>SSNS01000706.1:2500-16825 GCA_006937985.1 Aphyosemion australe | reverse complement strand
TTAGTGCGTGAGGCAGACACCTTGTCTACTTTTAAGACTAGGCTCAAAACTTTTCTATTTGATAGGGCTTATGGTTAAATTCTGATGTTAGTCCAGGTTTAGACGAGTGGGGAGCAGAGGGAGGTGGAGTGTACAGAGGGGACTACTGTCGTTAAAGACTTTTCTCCCTGGCCCTGCCTCCCACATGCCTCCATCTGAAAGGCTAGGTTATCCTGAGTTATCTCTGTAGTTATGCTGCTATAGGCTTAGACTGCTGGAGGACATACTGACCACTTTCCACACTCTGCTACTCTCTTCTATCGCCACTCTATAATTGCATTATTTCCTGTTATTTCAGCTGTTAACTTTATTTTCTCTCTAAGTGTTTTTCTCCCCAGAAGAAGCTACACTGGCGTTCTGCTGAGCTGTGGTGGCCTCATGGAGGGGGCCATCGGCTGGCACATTGCTGCCAACCACCTAACATTCTCCCTCTCCTGATATTACATCTTACTTTCTTTAACATAGAATGTGCTACTATTAGTTCACCTATTGAATTAATTATAGATTCACTCAGATAAAGACAATAAAGTTTCTCTTACTCTTACTAAATAGAACTTCTACTAAGAAATCACAGTGTAGCCATAGAAACACTACTTGATATATGTGGTGTGTGTGCGTGTGTGTGTGTGTGTGTGTGTGTGTGTGTGGGTGTGGGTGTGGGTGTGGGGTGTGCCTGTGCCTGCTCTGTCTTCTCAATCCCCAGTGAGCCGTAGCGGATGGCTGCTCATACTGAGCCAGGATCCTCTGGAGGTTTCTTCCTGTTAAAAGGGAGTTTTCCTTCCCACTGTCGCTAAATGCTTGCTTAGTATGAGGATTGTACCAACACAATGACACTAGTAAGTGTCTTGATGCAATCTGCTGGGTCCCTTATATAGGAAACTTTTTTTTTACTGATTGGCTTATGAACTGAACTGTATTGAAATGTTTACTTTGTGAAGTGCCTTGAGACGACTCTTGTCGTGATTTGGCGCTATATAAATAAACTGAATTGAATTGAATTGAATGAGATATAAGCCATGTGTATCAAACTTTGTTCAAATTCACCTATAGGGGGCGCTAAAAGGCCAAAAATATTTACATCATCCCAACGGCTTGATGGATTTCCACAAAACTTGGTAGAGATGTGCACAGCCACACTGTGAAGCCATATATTGAAAATGATGAAAAAGTGGCCGTGGCGTGAAGGCCTTTTTAAATTTTGCCCTTGTATTCATGGAAATTAAAGATTTTGTTGGGAAATCTTCAAATCATATTTATTTATGTGTGACTTAAACATTGACAAAAATGTTTTAGATTTGTCCTCTAGTCTAGGTGGTGCTGTTCTACCCAAAAGATGCTTTTTTTCAAATGTCTCAACAACTGTTAGGAATAGACATCAAATCGGTCATCCTTGTATGTTCTTTAGGTCATGCTAATTCAGGTGCAATTAGAACATTTTTTTAAATAGTGGAAAAATTGTGTAGAAGTTGAAACCTATTTGAGTTAACTCGTCCAACATCTAAAAGCCCATCAGTCTGAAGCTTTAGCAGGCAGTAGGGAGAGGCTAAATATTCTATTTGGATTTTGAAAATGTTTTGTAGTTCACCAATAATGCGCATTCAAAATTTGTTGTTTTTTATTTTTTTATTTATTTAACCTTTATTTATCCAGGTGAACTGTTTGAGAACCACTTCTCATTTACAAACATGACCTTGTTAATGAAAAACAAGTTTTTGTTAGTATTACTTCAAAACTTTTTGAGATTTTTCAAAGCTTTTCATACCAATCCTGCGACTCAAGTTTATATTTAAATTTGTAGCTTAATCCAACTATAGGGGGGTGCCATATAATTTTTTTTGTTAAGTTCTTGATAAGTTATTGATTTTTTATTAATTTATTAATTATTTAAAGTAAAATAATTTGATGTTTTCAACTAAAATGCTTGGGCAAAAGAATCTAAAATTGCTATTAAAGAACTAACATTTCTGTCTAGTAGAAAAATCCTACCAATACATGGACTAAAAGATTCATAACCCCAATATCTAGGGGGCGCTATTGCAACAGAAAATGTATTTGGGTGATAAATGTCAATTCATAGGCCTAACCCATCCAAATCTTAACAGTTCCTTTATTGTTGGATGAATTTGCATCACTTCATCGAGGATGCACACCTTTTTGCTTAGCTAGATTTTTAGCTTTATCGCAAGAAACACAAAGCCTACTTTTCATGACCACTTCATCATTTTTCGCCAAATCAACTTGAGACTTGATACATATGATCTGACGACAAATATAACTAAATGTGATAAAGAAGTTACAAAAAAATTATAAATTGTGCAAATGACGCAATGCCAACTTCACCTTCATGCCTGCTGGTGGATGGTGGTCGGAGGGACCGGTGGTGCCAGTGTTCAGAGGGGGCACTATAAATAGGAAGAATTTATACAGCCAAAATGGCTGAATGGATCTGCATGACACTTTGTGAATGTCTTCTTTATACAGCCTTGAGACAATGATATGAATATGGTAATGATTGGTCAAAGTGGGCGTGGTTTATGCTTGTCTAAAATTTCTAAATTTGAAAATTTCCTAAAAGTCCATAATTGCATGTAGGAGGCTAAGGTAGCCTACTTTGGTTGTATTAACTACACAGTAATGAGATTATATAACAAAAATCGCAGCTCCATGAAGAAGTTTTCTCTTTCTATTTACGAAAGTGGTTTTTTTAGGCTAGCAGTTGTAGTGCAAATTCCGTTATGCCAAACGTCTTGAAATTTGGCACACAGTTTACCTTTAGGTGGTTTATGAACTGCGTAAAATGTTGTCTTCATTTAAGCACTCCCTTGTGTTTAATATTACGACTAATTTTGATTGAAATCCACATATACAAACATTATTTTATTTTGAAACGTTTAACATTTTTGATCCCTATAAAAATTTAGGCAAATGTCACACATCCTTGAAGGAATATTTTGAGTTTTGTAAAAAATAAATTTTGGTAGTGAATTTTTCAGGTGTAGAGTAAATAGAAAGCATATAAAACATTCCACATGTACCAATGGTGATCTGAGAATTTTCTACTAATTTTATAATATAACATTGTTATTTTATGAATATTTTAATTTTTGGTGTGATCATTAAAATGACATTTACCAATTTTACTTCAAAAAAGCTTTGAATCTACTGATATAAACAAAAGCATTTTATTCCACGTGTCGACATTGCCATGTGAGAATATTTTGGAAATTTTGTGGTGTTTTTTTTAGGATTTTTTAAATAAATTGAACAATGAGTCATAAAATGAAAGTCATAATTTTTATTGAAAAAAGCATTGAATCTAGTGACATTTTAAAAGGTTCATAATATTCCCAATATAATCATGATTATTAGTAAATTGTTTGGTAATGTTTGATCAAATATGGATTGTATGATAATTTTCTTTGTTTCAGTCAGTGTAATTTGAAATTTCAATACATTTTTTTACTGAAAAAACATTTAATTAGGACACAATACATTTTCAAAATATGATTTTACACGACCTCATGATGATTCAAGAATATTTTGGAAATTTGTTGATGAAGATTTATTTTTTATGAATTCAATAAACATGTTATTACTGAATTGGCAATTACATTTTTAGTTTAAAGAAAAACGTTCTAGGGTAATTAAAATTAAAGGGTGTTATTCCAGATGTAGACATAAACATCCAAAAAAATTCTGTTTTTTATCTGATAAGTTGTAGATTTATTATGAATTTATTTATTAGTATAAGTAAGTTTATTTTTTATGTTTTCAACTAAAACTGCTTGAGTTTCAGAATCTAAAACTGATATTTAACAACTAACATTGCAGACAAGTAGAAAATTTTCACTGAAGCCCAGAGAAAAAAAATTCACACACCCCAAGGGGGTGTCACCTTCGGTCTTTAGCCTGGTGTGCTCCACAACCAGTATCATGATCAGTATATGAGCAGTGGACCTCAGGGACTTGCTGGGGGTGTAGGAACTGAAAAGATCACCAATGTATGGTGGTGCTTTGCCATGTAAGGCCCTAAAAACCAGAACCAGGATCTTGAAATGAACCCTGAAGTTAACCAGTAGCCAGTGAAGCTGGAAGAGAAGCTGGATGATGTGTGTGTGCTTTGACAATTTGTTCAGAAGCCCAGTACTGATACCATGTGCAAATGGTTCAGGGAGGTTTTGCTCAGATAAGTGAAAAGCAGTTTGAAGTAGTCTGCGCGTGAGCAGATGAAGGTATGGACAACAATCTCAGAGCGGGACAGAATGGAACTCAGCTTAGCAATGTTCCTGAAACGGAAGAAGGAATAGCGAACCAGAGAACTGACATGAGAATAGGGTGAGATCTGGGTCAAAGGTCACACCACAATTAGCCTTTCGCCGAGCCCCACCCCCCTTAGTTACTGTTGCCAACTCCGACAATAAGTGGGTCAAACACTGCAGCTCGGCAGATTTCCGCGAGGGAAAGAAGTAGACAGATGTGTGTCAGCGACATTTTTTGGAGCAATTTCTCCTCAATATCATCCAGTGGAGGGATATACACTGCTCACAAAAATTAAAGGAACACTTTTTTTTATTGGGCCTGGCATGAAATCAATTAAACCTGACATTATGTTTGGGTCCATTAGGCGGCGCCAGGTTGCTCCTCAGACTGTACAAGAGCTCAGGGATGCCCTCACACAGATCTGGGAGGAAATGCCACAAGACACCATCCGTTGTCTCATTAGGAGCATGCCCCGACGTTGTCAAACATGCACACAAACTCGTGGGGGCCACACAAGATACTGAAAAGCATTTTGAGTTGCAGAAATTACGTTTTTGAAATAACGGACTAGCCTGCCACATCTTCATTTCACTCTGATTTTAGGGTGTCTACACAATTGAGCCCTCTGTAGGCTGAAAACTTTTCTTTCCATTAAAAGACTTGGCATCCTTTTGTTCCTAAGACATTGCCCTGTCGTTATTTGTATAGATATCCAACTTCATATTGAGATCTGATGTATCTAATGTGTTTCTTTAAAGTGTTCCTTTAATTTTTGTGACCAGTTAGAGCTGCAGGCAGCTCTAACGGAGAAAAGCTCCCAGCGCTCTGCATCGCTCCAGTTTATCTCAGCTGAGTCTGTTTACAAAACAAAACTTTTTATGCCCGTGTTTACTTTCATTTTCAATATAGTTCCCGGCTTGAGCTTGGCATTAATTCATCACGTGATCATGACACCACCCGTTGTTGCGCCAAGGCTTAATGTGCATTTATAAGACACACGGTTGAGGTAATATTACGCTGATTTGCTGGCACGGTGTGTCTTATCTAAAAGGGTCTTGGATAGTCTGGGAGGCGGACCTCTGCCCAGCCGCGGGTGGGGGAAGCACTCATGCATGGCTGTTGCTGGTTGAGCTCGATGAGGAGGTTCTGAAGGGAAACGAAGGAGACACGACTACTATCAAGGCTAATGCTTAGTAGTAAATTAGGCTTAGCTTCATCATTTTGTTTGGAGTTGTCGGATAGTGACGGTTGCTATGATGTGTGATTGGACAATAGCCGTTTTGGGGGCGGGGCCGGCGAAAGGCTAATTATACTGTTTGTTTGTATTAGTCTTACTTTAGTCAAAAGGGGCCGATAACATAAGTTTTTCTTCTTTCTGTCCCCTTTTCATTTTGGTTCTAGTAACTTAATTTTGTATATTGATTGTTGATATGAATAAATGAAAACTTTATTTAAAAAATGAATGTGTGTGTGTGTGTGTGTGTGTGTGTGTGTGTGTGTGTGTGTGTTTAAATATATATACACACTGCTCAAAAAAATAAAGGGAACACTTAAACAGCACAATGTGACTCCAAGTCAGGGGTGCTCAATCCTGGTCCTGAAGGGCCAGTATCCAGCAGGTTTTAGTTGTAACTCTGCTTCAACACACCTGATTTCAATTAGCAAGTGATTAGCAGGCTTCTGCAGAGCTTGATGAGCTGCTGCACAGGTGATTCAACCACTGAATCAAGTGTGTTTGAGCAGAGAAACCAAAACCTGCTGGATAGCGGCCCTCCAGGACCAGGATTGGGCAACCCTGCTCCAAGTCAATCACACTTCTGTGAAATCAAACTGTCCACTTAGGAACAACAACACTTATTGACAATCAGTTTCACCTGCTGTTGTGTAACTGGAACAGACAGGTGGAAATTATAGGCAATTAGCAGGACATCCCCAATAAGGGAGTGGTTTAGCAGATGGTGACCACAGACCACTTCTCAGATCCTCTGCTTTCGACTGATGTTTTGGTCACTGTTGAATGCTGGTGGTGCTTTCACTCTAGTGGTAGCATGAGACAGAGTCTACAACCCACACAAGTGGCTCAGGTAGTGCAGCTCATCCAGGACAACCCGGTCTCACGGCATTTCGTGACATAGTCACGAACTGCAATGTAATTTTTCGTGCTCGTGGACACGGGTACGTCTTTTTTTTCGTGCTACTCAACACGAATTTCAGCGTCATTGAAACGCATGGGTCTATAAATCGTCACCTCAGCGCTTCGTTTTTTAATCATTTAGAACTGCAGCGCTACTTTTATTTAGCGTTTAACCCTTAAATCAATTTTTTGAAACACGATTATTTATTTTGCTTTATTTTTGACAAGTTTTTTATGGATTTAAATACTATCGTTTGTATTTTTTCCCAGGTTGCAAATGATCTGTTTCATCATACTTTTTAATAAGGAAGAAACGTGTGGGAGATCGCTTTGAGGTTGCTTAAGGAGAAACTTACTTTTCATTGAACACAAATCGGCATGTTTTATTGCGAAAGAACCGGAAGTTCCTCTAAACAAGAGGCGAAAGGTACTACAATACCCATGAGGTCTTAGCTCGAGAGTGACGGGAAGCTTCCATGTTTTTGAAATGTCATATAAAATATACTACGGTCCTCTTGCAGATTGTGTATTAGTAGTATGTTTTTATTTGGTCATTTGACTCAATTTTAACGTACTTTTGTCCTGCTTCCCTGAATAAATGCTGTGATTTTATCATCAGGCTAGGAAAAACAAACTCTTTCATCCTATGTTTATTAATTTATAACAACATAAAAATGACTATTTAAAAAGGAAGAAAAGTGTGGGAGTCGCTTAGATATTGGTTAAAGAGAAACCTATTTTTCAGTGAACACAAATCGGACCGCAGCATGTTTTATTGAGAAAGAACCGGAATTGCTTGAAGTCCCGGAAGTACTGTCTTCCAGCTTGACTTCATTTCCTTTGTCCTGCGTGTTCAGCTGAGTTTTCATCAAAACTGTTGAGACTGAAGCGATTTGAAGAGAAAGTTATGATGAAAGATAACTCTGATTTGATTTTGCCATGCTGTGCTGACACTTCCCCGCAAACTAAGTTCCTAATGGACAAATAAAGTGAATTTTGATGCCTTCATCGGGCTGCTCCTTTACATTCAGAGGAACCAGCTAAGGTGGTTTGGGCATTTGATAAGAATGTGCCCTGGACAACCCCCAGGGGTCCCGGCCGGAGGCCCCTGGATTGACCAGAACACATAGGGATTATATTTCTATGTTGGCTGAGGAATGCCTGAGAATTTTGCTGTTGAAGCTGGTGGATCCAATTGGGTTCAAATGAAGGCAACTGGACCTCTTTGGTTTCTTGAAGACATTTAGCTTCTCATCTGAGGAGCTTTGTCAATTCTGAATGGAATATGGGAGGGTCGATCTGTAGCTGTCTATTGTTGCTTGGCGAGCAGAAACTGCCTGTGAAAACCTCTCCTCCTTACCTCCTGATGAGTCATTTGCATTGTTAGCCTCTATTGTGTGGGAGTTGTGTTGATGCAGAAGGGTGTGAACTAGACTGAAACAGTTTTGGAATTAGGTTCAAAGCTGCAATATAGGTGCTGGAAAGGTGCCCCCCTCCACCGTGGGTGTAGAAAACATGAGGTTGGATCTGCTCGTCGTGCCTGTAACGCTGGAAACCATCAGGACCATCAAGGTTTTATTCAAGGAGAATAAAACTTTCTTCCACCTTTCATGTTTTGAATTCCAAATGACCGTCTGTGTCCATTCTCAGCAGCTATGGCGTGCTTAAGGAGACCCTATTTA
The DNA here is from genome assembly GCA_006937985.1 of Aphyosemion australe. Classification (NCBI taxonomy): domain Eukaryota; kingdom Metazoa; phylum Chordata; class Actinopteri; order Cyprinodontiformes; family Nothobranchiidae; genus Aphyosemion; species Aphyosemion australe. The sequence continues at coordinate 8,710 of SSNS01000706.1, read as the reverse complement.
TGCAGTTCAACTACTTAACCCAACCTTTTTTTTGCCTTTGTCAGACCGTCATCACAACACCATGACAATGTTTGGCTTTTTAAAGGCAGGTGGTCTTAAAGAGCAAATTGCAAGTTAGAGACTCCCATGAACCAATTTTTCAATTTGTTCTGTCTCTCTCTAATTTATTGTTTGCCCTCCTTCAAACCTTCCAACAAAGCAAAATATGACTTTGGAATATATATATATATATATATAGTGCATCCGGAAAGTATTCACAGCGCTTCTAGAAGTCTTGTTCAATTTAAAGTAAGATTTAAAAAACATACAATAAATGAGTATCGAGAAGAGACGTAGATGTTCTATTCTTGTCTTTAGATTAGGGATTATGTCTCACATGGTTATGGGTATATGAAATAATACATCTGATTGTATTTTGTATTGTTAATTGCTGGCAAAGTGTATATAGTTTGTGTCATTTTAATCTACCTCTTTTATGAAATGTGTGTGTCATTATGGTTCATTGAGGAGACTGGAGTTGGTTTAGGGTGTGTTTAGGCCTGTTTTGTTTTGTTGTGTATTTTTGTATATTGTTTAGGTTATACCTGTTTGTGTAAATGTGAGTGGGGATTGGAATTTTGATAAGCTTCAGCTTCTTCCGACTCCGTTTCAGATCATGTACCGGGAGTTTAAATGGTATGTTTCTTGTATGTATGTATTTGAATATCTGTGTGTGATCTGAAATAAACTAAACTAACTAAACTTTTCTGTTTATGTTACAGCCTCATTCCAAAATGGATTAAAGTCATTGTGCCCATAAAATTCAACACACAACACCCCATAATGATAATGTGAAAAAAGTGTCTTTGAAGTTGTTGCAAATTTATTAAAAATAAAAAACTTGAGAAATCACATGTTCATAAGTATTCACAGCCTTTGCTCAGTACTTTGTTGATGCACCTTTGGCAGCAATTACAGCCTCAAGTCGTTTTGAAAATGATGCCACCAGCTTGCCACACCTATCTTTGGGCAGTTTTGCCCATTCCTCTTTGCAGTACCTCTGGAGCTCCATCAGGTTGGATGGAAAGCGTCGGTGCACAGCCATTTTCAGATCTCTCCAGAGATTTTCAATGGGGTTCAGGTCTGGGCTCTGGCTGGGCCACTCAAGGACATTCACCGAGTTGTTCTGTAGCCAGTCCTTCCATGTTTTGGCTGTGTGCTTAGGGTCATTGTCCTGCTGAAAGGTGAACCGTCGCCCCAGTCTGAGGTCAAGAGCGCTGTGGAGCAGGTTTTCATCCAGGATGTCTCTGTACATTGCTGCAGTCATCTTTCCCTCTATCCTGACTAGTCTTCCAGTTCCTGACGCTGAAAAACATCCCCACAGCATGATGCTGCCACCACCATGCTTCACTGTAGGGATGGTATGGTGATGAGCGGTGCCTGATTTTCTCCAAACGTAACGCCTGGCATTCACTCCAAAAAGTTCTATTTTTGTCTCATCAGACCAGAGGATTCCGTCTGGCCACTCTACCATACAGGCCTGATTGGTGGATTGCTGCAGAGATGGTTGTCCTTCTGGAAGGTTCTCCTCTCTCCACAGAGGACTGCTGGAGCTCTGACAAAGTGACCATCGGGTTATTGGTCACCTCCCTGACCAAGGCCCTTCTCCCCCGTTCACTCAGCTTAGAAGGCTGGCCAGCTCTAGGAAGAGTCTTGGTGGTTCCAAACTTCTTCCACTTACGGATGATGGAGGCCACTGTGCTCATAGGAACCTTTAAAGCAGCAGAAATGTTTCTGTTACCTTCCCCGGCCTTGTGCCTCAAGACAATCCTGTCTCGGAGGTCTACACTCAGTTCCTTTGTCTTCATGCTTGGTTTGTGCTTTGACATGCACTGTCAACCCAGGGGCCTTATATAGACAGATGTGTGCCTTTCCAAATCATGTCCAATCAACTTCATTTTCCACAGGTGGACGCCAATTAATCTGCTGAAACACCTCAAGGATGATCAGTGGAAACAGAATGAACCTCAGCTCAATTCTGAGCTTCACGTCAAAGGCTGTGAATACTTCTGTACATGTGATTTCTCAAGTTTTTTATTTTTAATAAATGTGCAACAACTTCAAAGACACTTTTTTCACATTATCATTATCGGGTGTTGTGTGTTGAATTTTATGGGCACAATGAATTTAATCCATTTTAGAATGAGGCTGTGACATAAACAAAAAAGTGGAAAAAGAGAAGCGCTGTGAATACTTTCTGGATGCACTGTATGTACACACACACACACACACACACACACACCTAAATTCAATTCAGACGACTGGACCTACAATTACTATAAATTGAATATTAATGAAAACTAACCAAAGGGGACCTACATGAGATAAATGAACAGCTAAGTTTACTTTTATTAGCCCACTTTTTTGTATCTGTATTAAAACACTTGATGCAATATGTTGGTAAAAGTTGGTGTGTTCCTTTTTTTTTTTTCAGTTGGTCTGCCGCAAGATGCCTGCATTCCGTTTCTTAGTCCCGACGATCAGACACAAATATTTCTAGGATTAAACGTGGTTTCTACTATAAAACTAACACTATGTGTAGTTTATGATGCAATAGTTGTCTTTCATCATAACTTTCTCTTCAAATCGCTTCAGTCTCAACAGTTTTGATGAAAACTCAGCTGAACACGCAGGACAAAGGAAATGAAGTCAAGCTGGAAGACAGTACTTCCGGGACTTCAAGCACTTCCGGTTCTTTCTCAATAAAACACGCTGCGGTCCGATTTGTGTTCACTGAAAAATAGGTTTCTCTTTAACCAATATCGAAGCGACTCCCACACTTTTCTTCCTTTTTAAATAGTCATTTTTCTGTTTTAAATTAATAAACATAGGATGAAAGAGTTTGTTTTTCCTAGTCTAATGGTAAAATCACAGCATTTATTCAGGGAAGCAGGACAAAAGTACGTTAAAATGGAAGTCAAAACGACCAAATGATTAAAACGTACTAATACACAATCTGCAAGAGGATCGTAGTACATTTTATATGCTATTTCAAAAACATGGAAGCTTCCCGTCTTTCTCGAGACCTCATGGGCATTGTAGTTTTTTCTGGCTCTTGTTTAGAGGAACTTCCAGTTCTTTCTCAATAAAACATGCCGATTTGTGTTCAATGAAAAGTAAGTTTCTCTTTAAGCAATCTCAAAGCGATCTCCCACACGTTTCTTCCTTATTAAAATTTCTGTTGTTGTTAAATAATAAAATAGGACATTTGCAACCTGGGAAAAATACAAACAATTGTATTTCAATCCATAAAAACTCGTCAAAAAATAAAGCGAAATAAAACAAAACAAGGATAATCGTGTGTCAAAAGATTGATTTTAGGGTCAAACGCTAAATAAAAGTAGCGCTGCAGTTGTAAATGATTAAAAAATGAAGCACCCATGCGTTTCAATGACGCTGAAATTCGTGTTGAGTAGCACGAAAAAAAAGACGTACCCGTGTCCACAAGCACGAAAAATTACATTGCATTTCGTGACTATGTCACGAAATGCCGTGAGACCGGGTTGTCCAGGATGGCACATCAATGCAAGCTGTGGCAAGAAGTTTTGCTGTGTCTGTCAGCATAGTGTCCAGAGCATGGAGGCGCTACCAGGAGACAGGCCAGAACATCAGGAGACATTTGGCGCTTACACACTAGCACCAGGTCGTTACGGCCGGGCCAAAAGATTTGGTTTCACATCAGGGTAGCCCAAGAATTTCCAGCGCAAAACCGGACGCATTTTCAGCCTTCTTCTTGGTGGTCTGACTCACGCCAAAACCAGGCCAACACACCCACTGCCAACTCAGTGGTCAGCTCAAATTCACGCCTACCTTGAGGGGGAACCTCCGATTAGCGGATAGAATCAGCCAGCGGGGGCTTCCCGCATGCGCGCTTCATTATCACTATGAATGCGGAAGAGTTAACAAGCCTCTGACTGAAGCTGTTTTATCTGTTTCCCTCTGCTGTGGTGAGCAGAGCGCAGCGCGCGCACACACACACAAACACTGACACAGTGCTGCCACACAGCCTTTGTTTAATAAGGAAGAGACCGCAGACTTCTCCGCGCTCCTTTGACCCACCCACATGCTCGGAGATGCGCTTAGACATCACTGATGTATTTGCGCCAATTTTTCATACGCATTTCTGAGACCGCCTATCACTTCCGCATTCCAAAGGGTGTCCTGGACAACGTGCGTAATCAACCTGACGGGGCCGGGGCCGACTGAAGCTGACCGACCGGAGCCGAACAGTTGCTAGTGTGTATGCGCCAATTGAAGAGGGCAACAACCCAGCAGCAGGACTGCTGCCTCTGCCTTTGTGCAAGTAGGAACAGGAGGAGCACTGCCAGAGCCCTGCAGAATGACCTCCAGCGGTCAGAAACAGACTCCATGAGGGTGGTATGAGGGCCTGACGTCCACAGGTGGGGGTTGTGCTTACAGCTCAACACCGTGCAGGATGTTTGGCATTTGCCAGAGAACACCAAGATTGGCAAATTCACCACTGGCGCCCTGTGCTCTTCACAGATGAAAGCAGGTTCACACTGAGCACATGACAGACGTGACAGAGTCTGGAGACGCCGTGGAGAACGTTCTGCTGCTGCAACATCCTCCAGCATGACCGGTTTGGCAGTGGGTCAGTAATGGTGTGGGGGGGCCGCACAGCCCTCCATGTGCTCACCAGAGGTAGCCTGACTGCCATTAGGTACAGAGATGAGATCCTCAGAGTCCTTGTGAGACCACATGCTGGTGCGGTTGGCCCTGGGTTCCTCCTAATGCAAGACAATGCTAGACCTCATGTGGCTAGAGTGTGTCAGCAGTTCCTGCAAGATGAAGGCATTGATGCTATGGACTGGCCCGCCCGTTCCCCAGACCTGAATCCAACTGAGCACATCTGGGACATCATGTCTCCTCCATCCACCAACGCCACGTTGCACCACAGACTGTCCAGGAGTTGGTGGATGCATTAGTTCAGGTCTGGGAGGAGATCCCTCAGGAGACCATCCACCACCTCATCAGGAGCATGCCCAGGCGTTGTAGGGAGGTCATACAGACACGTGGAGGCCACACCCACTACTGAGCCTCATTCTGACTTGTTTTAAGGACATTACATCAAAGCTGGATCAGCCTGTAGTGTGTTTTTACACTTTAGTTTTGAGTGTGACTCCAAATCCAGACCTCCATGGGTTTCATTTCTTTCAGGGAGGCGCCCCTCCTTATTTAGCGGCGCTCTTGAAAAAGCATGTGCCATCACGATATCTGCGCTCTTCTGATCAGGGCCTGCTTGTTGTCCCTCGCACGAGGTGTCGGACTCGTGGGGACCGGGCTTTCTCAACCTTAGCACCGTCACTCTGGAACCAACTGCCACCGTCAATTAGGCTGTCTACATCTCTGCCGGTTTTTAAGAGTAGGCTGAAAACCCACTTTTTTCGTCTAGCGTTTCCAGAAAACGCTTGATGTCTGCCTGTTTTTATGCTTTATGTTTTTATGCTTTTATGTTTTTATGCTTTTATGTATTTTTTTATTGTTCAATGTTTTAATATTTCTTTTTATCATGATTTTATGTTGTTCTCAGCGCCTTGGCCTCCTGTAACGGGTGTGGAAGGCGCTATACAAATAAAAGTTGATTGATTGATTGATTGATGATAAATCTGATTTCCATTGATCATTTTTGTGTGAGTTTGTTGTCAGCACATTCAACTATGTAAAGAACAAAGTATTTAATAAGAATATTTCATTCATTCAGATCTAGAGTGTCTGATTTTTGTGGTCTACCATATGTGTCAGAATAAATCACAGAACACACAAACATAAATGAATACTGACCTCCGTATGGACGGGTCCAGATGATGAAAAGGCTGAGCAGGGAATTCCAGCAAACATCCATGTTAGTGTCACTAATCTGAACAATAAGAGATGGAAAAGGTCAAGAAATGTATTAAACAATGAATAAATATTCCTGTGAATATGTTCAAACAAAACATACTTTGTTCCTATTTTACAAAATGTGCCTGATGAAGGAATTTACAAATTTACATCACAGGTCAAACATATAGATATCACACCAATCATTGTGTGAATAACACCCACACACACGCGCACACACACACACACACACACACACATTTACACATCAGGAACTTCTGTGTGTTTTTATGACAGAAGAAGATAAAAAGTTCAGTGAGTTTAAAGCGA
>SSNS01000705.1:165708-211454 GCA_006937985.1 Aphyosemion australe | reverse complement strand
CTGTTTGCTCTTCTTTCCTGGGTTGAAAAATGCAACATTGTGTGACTGTGTTTTGATAGGTACCAACTAATGCTTCTAATTCACCGTTAGCACTGTTAGCTCAAAGGTTAGCCTCTAGCCTGCTATAGAGTACTTTTACTCTAACTCTACTCTAGAGTTTACTCTAACTCTAATAGAGTAGTTTTACTCTAACGCCTGCGATAGAGCAAAACAAAAAAAAAAGATGCCGTGGCTTCTTAGGGGAACAAGAAATAACTTCTGGGTCGCTCCTGTTTACTGGCTTTGGTTCTTTAAACAACTCTGGAGCTTTTTGCCTGCAGGTGTCGAATTACAAATGCCAGTGCTGAAGCATTAGCATGGTGCAGACCTGGCAACCTCAAAAACTCACAGGAGAAAAACTAACAATCCCCCAGCCGGCTAAGAAAGACATCAGTTTCAGTGTAAGCTTCTTTTCAACATGATTGAAACATTAGACTGTTTAGAGATTATTTCAATGTAGGATTCTTACATATTGCTCCTTTAAACATGTGTACACAAAGGTGGACCATGCATGCTACCATATACCTGCTAGATGTTATTTATATAAAAAAATAAACACATTAGTGCACAAGGATTACGTGTTCACTATCAAACGAGGTTAGCGAGGTTTCAGACTGCTCTACCTGCTCCTGATTTTGTTTTATGTTTGTTTTTGTTTTTCAAAATAAGACACTGTTATGATATCTAGTGACTTTTTCTGGTTGAGTTTGAGACTGTGATGTGAAAGCACATCTCATTTTTAATCTACTCAACAAGCAATGGCTGCTAAGGCCCAATTTACATGTCAGGATAATTGTGCCGATCTCCGAATCTATCCATCCCCTTCCGACAATCTTAAAGATTTGTCCCAATTGCTGTAATGACTCTAAAGATATTCCTGTCAGATTTTCCTACTGTGGTTTGTTAAGAGTGTTCTGGTGTGCTCGGAAGGATGTCACGACTGCTCAGATCATAAATTGGGGCTATAAAATGTGTTTGATAAATTTCTGAGTACAACCAATCATGCTGCCTGTTGAATGTGATGTGTAGACAATCAGAAAACGTGCTGCATGCTCCCCCTGTCCAGTCTGACCATGGAAGCCTTTGTGAACTAAGTTTTTCTGTAGATTTTGCCGTGTTGCCACACATTGTAGGACTACAACTGATATATTTTTTTATCACTGCAAGTATGGTCTCTCGTGGTTTGAAGATCATTTGATAATTTTAAAATCCTGCCATGTGGACCTGTGACAGCTGTCACACCTCAGAAGAAGGGCTGTCTGGTAATGTTTGTTAATTTTGAGTGTTTGATTTATGTTTTTATGAATTAATTGTTTCTTTGAGTTACCAGTGGTCTTGGAGTTGTTGCTGGTGCACCACACAGAGGGAGCCCAGCTGTAGTGGATCTCCTTCCTTGGCCTAATCAGCCCCATTGGGTCATACCAATTCTCAAAGGGGAGAAGATTTTCTAATTGATTGTGTTATTAGTTATTCTTTGTATGTAGATGATTGATTATGAAAGTAAAATGTATTCATTTTAGTTTCCCAAACATAATGGACTGATTAGTATGTGTATGTTATGTGTAGTTTACTTATGTTCTGTGTTAACTGATGTCTCCCCACCTTATTGTGTTGACAGTGGTCTGATCAACCACTATTTAAGTTGTTCCTGTTGTGTCTGTGAAAGGTTTTTTACATGTCTGGAGTCAGGTCCTGTGTTTGTTATGTTATTTCAGTATGAGTTGGAACCCTTTTTGAGAGAAAGAAAAGAAAAAACAAGTAATAAATGAAGACGTCAAAGAAATCAACAGTGCTCTCCTGGCTGGTTTTGTGCAAGTCCCTGACAGGACCAAACCTGCACAATATAAAAACCCTAACCCTAAACCCTAACCCTAAACCCTAACCATCCTGCTATTTCTAAATCTTGTTCGCTACCTAAGTCATACATGAGTCTAAGGTCACAAAATGTATTGCTCTACTTTTTCTGCATACACAGTCATAATAATCATAAAATGGTGAATCATTTCACGAGAACAAAAAAACCAAACTTATGTGTTTTGCTGAAACAGAGGTTCCTCTAACATTTTAGTCTATTGGTCATAATTCATGACAGACGTTTTGACTCGAATGAGTAGAGAAGGTACAGGTGTAATATAGAGGGCCGCATTCCATTTAGATGAACTTCTGGTAGGTTTTACAAGACAACCTTCAAGCAAAGTGGAGCGCAACCGTTGTATGTCCACCTGTCTCTTCGCTACTCTACTGCCACTAGAGTGGCCTATTCTGACTTTTTCAAACAGATTACAGGCTTTATATAGAACTAACCATCTTTTCTAGCTATGAGCTACTCTTTGTTGCTATGGTTACGTGAGATTTCCTTGAAGGAGATAAGAAAAAAGTAGTTCTACCTCAGTGATTTTGTGGTTTTGTTCCAAATAAAGGCAATGAAAGAGTGTTGATAGTCCAAAGGGAAAGCCAATCAACAGTTAGCAACAAAGGCTAGTACTAATGCTTCTCTGTGGAGTTCATAGATCAAAGAAAAGTACACTGCAGATGTTTTAGTATCTCTTAAACAGGAAATGCTCCATAAAAGGTCTCCTTCTAAAGCTATACTATTATAACTTTGGTTCCTGTAACAGTTTTTTCTCCCCAGGTTATTCATTAGACAGCTTCGAAGAAGCAAGACGGTGCAAACGATTCAGGTCAGTTCCCACTGCTGGAAACCATAAAAAAAGCAAACTTAAAATAAACATCCTAGAGGAAGTCATTTTAAAGAAAGCAAAATCTATTCTAATTAGGGGTGGGACTCGATTAAAAAATGAATCTAATTAATTATAGGCTTTGTAATTAATTAATCTTGATTAATCGCATTTTAATCGTCCAAGAAAATTTGCACCGAAAGCAATTTTTTAAATTAAAAATGAGACAGAATCTAACAATAGTCATTGACATTATTATTGTAACCACAAGCTCTTTTCATTTCTAAACATTTTTTTTAAATTGTACTTCAATTCAAAACAGGAGAAAAAAATATATATGTATCACTGGCAAAAATAGGACAGACCTAAAAGTACAATACTATTTTAAGTACATTTTGATAATGGTATTGTAATAATAATAATAATAATAATAATAATAATAATAATGGGTTGATAGAATGTGTGTGCAATTTGATTTGATTTAGCATCATTAGAGACAGAAATGAAAGCAAAAACACACTAAGAGGGATTTCTGATCACTCATTTGATTGTAGTGTTAGTTGTGTTTGGAGCACATAAAAAAGGTTCTGAGCTTTCTTTAGAGGTGTAGCTTGACTATAATGATATTTAGGGCATGTATTCTGCTGCTAAACGTCAACATCCCCCAATTGGGGGACCCTCGGGCTTAAAGGGTTAAATGCGTAAATTTTTTTTACGCGTTATTTTTTTCCTAATTAATTAATCATAATTAATGCGTTAAATTCCCACCCCTAATTCTAATACATTTTAACCAATGAACAGTGAATCATGTATGAATGATTCTAAAATATAATATCGCTTCTAAATATGGAGATTGATTTAAACAAAAGACAGTCGTGCCCCATAGATGTCCTACTTCTAGCATTGTCCTGGGGTAAATCCCAGATAAACGTGAGGGCTAACAGACTCCGGGGATCAAAACACATACTGGGTCAGAGTGGGCGTGGAAAGGTCTGATCTGTGTAAAGCAGTTTTCACGGATGACTTCCTTTGGTCTACGGACCACTGGATCTGAATCAATGTACTCATCTTCCTGATACTGCAGGCTGATTTAATGCAAATTGAACATGTTTTAGGGGAAATAAGTCAGAAAGAATTTCCATCTTTAGACCTTGAAAGCCTTTAAGACAGTCAGATATGATGTCACAAACAGCTGGAAAGGAAAACAAACTAGAGCCAGTGGCGTGCATAGACAATGTGTGGTATTTAAACTCTTACACGCTGCCTGGAGGGGATATTACCGAGGCAGTGTCACATGGTTTATTAGTTTGATTGATGAAGGCTTTGGGAGGAAAGCAATAATTAGCCAGAACTTATAATCCGTAAAGCAGATATTTTATCTCCCGTTTTATCTAGGGAATATATTTAGGTAGGAATTTAACTGGTAGGTTATACGTGGTGTACAGTAGAGCTCATAAATTGTATTTTTTGTAAGGTTGTAGTGATATTGGAGGTTTTTGGTCATCCTACTGAATTTTCTTCACTAATATTTACAAATTCTGGTTCCATTTCTGGTTTGTTAAGGTATTATCACTTAAGTTTTATTGCTTTTGGTCTATTTTCTTTATTTTTGAATTTCCTTGGTCTGTTGTCTTCTAATCTCTTTAACTCCACTGTCATCATCGTTGGAATTGCATTTTTTTTAGGTCTTTTGAAATGCGTTTGGTATTACCGGTCTTTGATACTGGTTTGTTTTATTTCCTGTCATGTCTTTGCACACACATGTTTTTCTACTGGAATCAGGGAGTTGTTGAGTTGTGCTGTTAAGTCTGAAAGCCAGCAGATGGCAACAAAAGCCCACTATTTAAAATCAACTCTTTCCTGTTGGATGTGCATTTGTTTGATCCATCTATACATGCTGGTTTAGGTCTAATGGCTCTAGTGCTTTTAGATCGTACCCAAAATCGTATTCTGCTTCATTTTACCGTGCAAAATCATCTCTGCTTGTTACGTCAACCAAAGTGTGGACCCACTAAACAACAACCAGAGGTATAATAACAGTAAATGTCACATCACAAACATGACAAATCAAATACTCTACTAATAGAGTAGCTTCTGTAAACTGCCCGTTGCCAAACTGTCTATCACATAAAAACAAAGGCCATAGTAAAATAAAGTAGAGAACTCCAGGTAGTGTTCAGTGTAAGCAGTCATTTAAAGTTTTACCAAAAGCGAATGAAGAGAGAGAGCAAAGAGGAATAGTCGAAGGGACCATGTGGCAGGAGCCAAGCACCCCGGGGCTCTTCCAATAACTCCGAGCTACTTCATCAGCAAAACAAGCTGTCCTCTTGCGCCACATTTTACCTCTGCTGTGCTCTCGGTTCAAGATGGGTTCACCATTCGCTTGGTCTCCAGAAATGGGCTCATAGATCACTGGTCAATAACAGAAGATGAAGACTTCTTCAAACAAAAGCAGAGGTGCCCCGCCTCCAAGCTGATCACAATAGCACCTGTTCTTTTATCGCAAAACACAAAAGCAAACGAGTTTTAATTAAAAGTCGTCCCAGGTGAACAATAAGCAGGATATTGCTCCCGTAGGCGTCTTTTGTAGCAGTCTGCCGAATGGCGAGGGGGGTGTCGTGGGATGCGGGATCTGACGCGAGGACTTGAGCGGGGTCGAATGAACGCCTCTTGAGAGCAAACAGGTGTGCGGATGATGGAAAATAATGTTATCAGCTTTGCTCACATTGCATTGATGACTCACGCTGCACAGGTAGAAGATCCATGATGCTGAGGGGAAGGGTGCTGTATGACAAATGGGGCTGGACTGCTAATAAGATAAAGGCTCAATAATGGATCAATGGGGTTCAGGTAGTATGAGTAATGTATGTTTGAGATCAGTGACATTGTCCGGGATTCAAGGACTAAAAGTTGTCTTGCAATTTTTGAATTACACTGAGGGTTTCCTCGAGTTTGTGCAACTTAAATTCACTGAGCGGGTCTTAAGGTGGGCTGTAGGAGTATGTTGGTATAAAGGTATACTTCAGTTGTTTTCTATGTTGTACCCAAATACTTTGATTTGGTAGCATAAATATTTTAAAAACAATGAGATTTGATGTCGTGGCAACAGATTGTGTGCTTTTGTACGATGGCATATGCTGTGTCCCATTAAAGATGGGTTCAGATCCAGTTAGTGTCATTCAATAGCATGTTAGTTTACTCAGACCAGCCTAAATAACTACAAATCAATAGTAAACACCTAAAATTGTGTTAAACAAAGAGCAGGTGACAGCTGCTCCTTGGTCTTGCTGTCTGGGCTTTAAGGCTGCTCGACAGTTTGCCTGATGGAAAAGGGATGAATTGTCATAGGCTGGACACACCAAGACCAATATTTCCCAGGGTCCTCGTGAAATTGTCCCATTGGTGAAATGTTGGATTGATACTGGTGTTGTTCTTGACCCATGTAGGGTCACAAGACATCTTTAGCCTTGCTTCTTTTCCAATGGTAGTGGTGGTCCATTACCATCTCTTCAGTCTTTGCTCACTCCTATACATAAGGCGTGATTCCATTGTCGGAACTTCAGGGTAATTTCTGGGATGGGAAAATTGATCGGGAGATACGATGGCCTGGTCCTGTCAGCTGTTGTGTCTCCATAAAAATTCAATCTTCTCAAGAATTTGCACTGACGTCATCATATTGCGACTGCTTCGGTAGTGTCACTGATCAGTGCCAAATAGCGTCAACGGACATTATTAGCATTAAGAGTTTTAATTCTGTCAAAGTACGCCATAATTTAATCCATTCAGAGGACTGGGAGAACTACTGTGTGATGTAAAATGTGGTGTTCGATGACAAGAAGTGTCATTTTTACGGTCCTCTGTGAGACAACAAACCCCGTGAATTACGTCATTGTGGGGGATTTCCGCTGCGTTTTTTGGTGTTGGGAGTTTAGTATTGGCGTTGCAGCACAAACGATTCCTATTTGCTTGTGCTTCCATTCCCTTCCAATTTTACAAATGCCAGTTGTTTTGGGCGATGTCTTCTGATGCCATTCCCTACGTAGTTACAACCAATCAGCAATCAGGGAGTACCTTCCCCTGTTCAGATACGTTGTTGGTTCCCAAAAATGTCCTGGACGATGGTCCTTTCGGCCGGCAAGTTGAACTTCTGGGAAAATTACACTGAAGTTCCGATTTTGAAAATACACCTATAGACTCATCATGGATATCATGCATTAAGGACTTCTGATGGACTAAAATGCAGATTATCTGCAGTAACCTGAAGTCAAACAACAGGAAGAAACTCCAAACACAGAGTATGCACCAAACAGCCCATTATTCTGGGACTCTCAAGCATTTTCCCTTTAATAATTGTATCTGAGACCAACAGCCTGTGGTCATGTCTGTTTATTGCAATGGACCAAAGAGAACCGAACCTTTCTTCCTTGTCGTCTCTGTGTTTAAATGCTATACGATGCTGCACTTCAGGCTCATACAAGCAATAATGCAACACTTCTGTTTTAAGATGTTTTTTTTTTCGTCCTTGCCTGTCAGGTCTTTGTGCTCTGCCGTGTAGCCAATGGCACGTTTTCTCACACTGTCATACACTTGAAGGGTGTTGCCCCGAAGGGAGTGGGATCAAATCCGACACCTGCCATGTTCGCCGTCCTGTTGTGCCTCTAGCTGCCGTGCGTTCACCTTTGCCCTCCCGTCACTAAGAAAACTGCAAAAAAAAACTCTGGAAAAAAAGATTTCTGAGTTAATAAAGTAGCAAAACCGCTTCAAACCTGATCAAATGGGAGTTTGGGGGAAGTTTTGTAAAGACATCGCAGAAAAGAAATCAATACAGGAGGGATGTGAAGAGATTTTATTCCTGTGTGGCTGGATGTGTTGACTCCAACATACCAAAACACTGACATACAGTTTATTAATGGTGTCTAAAGGTCAAATTTAAGGCCAAACCCTGGCTTTTTCTAATTATAAGTATTTTTCCACCTAACCCTAACTAAGCAACAACAAAGGCATGCTAACCAGGTGATGGTAAAAGCCACAGATGATCATCAAACAAAGATATTCATAATAACTGTCTTTCTTTGGTTTCCCTAAAGCCGTGTTTTCTCCCAGTGTCAAATTCTGCTTAAGCCGATAGTAAGAACGCTGAAGTATTTGACACCCTGGGAACAAAAACTGTTTTCTTAGTGGTAACAATGGGGATCAAAGTTGCAGAAATGACATGTTATGCTCAAAACAGTTCAAGCAGGGTCAACTTGGCTTTCTTTGGGCGTGCCACGCTGTTACTGCCTTTGGGAGCTTTAGGTAGAACTCATAACTTCTGTTTGTTCATCTACAAAAAATCATCAGTAACCAGAGGAAAAGATATGAATATTATGCTGCGATTAAGGCCTCAATTTCCTTTTTTTTTGAGTGAAATTCCACCCTTAAATCATTGAAAAGAATCTAATTACATACGCTAGGTAGCTATGAACAACAAAATTGTTGTCATTCCACAAAACGGGTTGGACCACCTAAGACACAAGTCTAGACCTGAGTCAGAGATGAGCCCTGAGTGCTTCTCTCAACAAATATGGTCTTAAAGAAGACAGGTGGGGTTCGGAGAAGAGGTTTCGCCCTTACTGCGCTAAGTCACTCTGCTAACGTAGGGAAAGCTGCCGAGTCTTTGTGATGAAAGGGGTTGTCATTAGTCAGTTTAGGTGTGTGTAATGCTGTCATGAGATTAAATTTTTTTTAGATGAATTAATCATGACCTGTAATTAATTAATCTAATTAATCTCTTTTTTAATCTCACCTACTAATGGCTGAGAAAAGCCCTCATTTTGATGTATTTTTATTAGGGATGCACCGATACCGATACTGGTATCGGTATCAGGCCGATACCGATACCAGTTAACCGATACCAGGTACCGATACCAGTTGCCTGAGAGTGGCTTCACTGTGACTTGTCATTTCTGTTGTAGTTTTCTATATTGACAAATAGGGGGAGCTGTTTCAAACATTGTGAATGAAAGCAGAAACAGGCTCACACCTGAAAATGTACAGATGACTATTTTCATCAAAAAGAACCTGCTGCTCATGTTTACCAAAAAAGCTTAGTTCAGAGTCCACACTATTGCATGCTGACTATAGTTTTTTTTATTTAAATGTGGACACTGCGATAGGTTCATAAATGTTATGTTCATGAAAGCTGGAGACAGTGCCAATTAGTTAATTTTGTTTGTAGAAAACTGTGCAATGATTTCACAGAAAATATTTATTTTTCACCTAATATGTTAGTTTTGTGATCTCTATTAATATATTTTATTTTTTATCTAACTCAACGTCTTTTCCTGTTGAAAGCAGAGAAAAAAATAAAACCTGTATTCCAATTCATTGCATTTTTGTGTGTGGTAGAAGTATCGGTATCGGTAATCGGTATTGGCGAGTACTCAGATCCAAGCATCAGTATCGTATCGGTTTGGAAAAAAGTGGTATCGCTGCATCCCTAAATTATTTAAATTCATTACATTATTGTGACAGACTAAAAGATTAATATATAAAATAACTGTCTTTATAAAGTCATTTATTGTTTAACAGACTTCTAAACTTTCCTTTTCCATCACCAAGGTGGAATAATACTGTTCTCTTTTGTCAGTCTTGAATAATTAGAAATTGAAAATAAAACATCAGGTCCATATAGAATAATCTAAGTTAACACATCAAGGAACACTTTTTTTGATCAATGCAAATAGTGATCACAGAACTTGTTACTAAAAAAAAGTATCTAAAATTAAAATAGACCTGTAAATTACAGTGCTGTAAGTTAGCAGTTTATCACAAAATATTACGCTTTTTCACAAAATGTGGTATGGCATGATAGTTAAGTATAAATATAATTGCATAAGATAAATAAAAATTTTAAATAAAAAATCCCAACAGGTAGACTAGAAAAGTCCCAGTAAAGTTATAGATTAAAAATGAGATTAATGCGATTAAAAAAAATTGTGCACTAAATATTGCTGTAATTAATTAATCTCAATTAATCTCATAATTTGACACACCTAGTTGTGTACAAGTTTTGCTCTCCGTAGTTTACAGCTAAAGATGCAGTTTCATTTCCTAGACATTTTACAAGCAAGTTCCATCGCTTAGCATTTGTCTGAACTGGAAAAGTTTAGGAATAACCGTGGTTAGAGAACCATGACGGGGTATCTTTTTGAGCCTGAGCATCATTTCAAAAGGACAGGAGATAAGAGTGTAGAAACGGTAGTCATTCATGTGTTTCTTGGGTGATTTGTCCCTCCCCGGTCTGGTGCACCATGCCAACAATAGTTGAGCGATAACAGACAACAAGGCCGACTTTATTTAAGTGAAGCAAAGTCTGTGCGGGAGGCTCCCAAAGCAACAGCGCTGCTTTTACAAAAACCACCTAGTCCTTGTCACATATTTAGAACCTTTTGACACAAAAAGGACTCTGTAATGAGATTGGAGTTCATCAAAAGGACATTTTGCCCTGGGAAGTCACTAACTAGGCCAGCTAAAGTAGCAAGCAGGCCGATACTGTTGGCTCATCCACTTGGAGAGCTGCTAGTTTGACCTGAGGGGAACTCTGGGCACTGTGTTGCATCAGATGTGTGAAGAATGTGACCTCCTAAACCTGTCTTGCTTCTTGTTTCTGCCTGAGCTTAACTATTTGAAGATATGCTTACATGCAGCACAATATCACAACTGTTTTTGTTGTAACCAAGGCACCAAAGCAAGTTTCATTGACTGTTGCATCTATTTTTAGAAATTCAGCAAGGTGATTAAATATGAAGCTGTTATTTGCTTTTTATTGAGGCATTCACTGCAACATCTCTGATGGATTTCTTCTTTGTTTCAGTCGCAATTAAAAGCCTTTCCTTTGTCTTAGTAGTGAGTAATATGGTATAAGTGTTTCAACACAGCTGTGGCATGAAGTGGATTTTATGTCATGTGAAACTGAAGCCTAATTGCTGCTGATTATCATCACAAGCTGTTGATCAAAGAGAACACAAGACTAGTTGCTGTGGTTTTAGAGAAGAGCAGGTGAGCAGGAGGGTCGCCAGTTCAATGCCAGCTTCCCTACCAAGGCCCAATCCCAATAATCGCACTTCCACCCTTGCGCCCTTCGATTGCGCGTTCCCGGCCAGGGGTGCGAGTGCGTAGGGTGTCCCGATTCTCAAGTGCAGAAGGCGACCACGCCCCTTTTGCGACCTTAATGCGCACTTCACGCAAGTCCGCATAGATGCGGACTTTGGGCAAGGGTATTACCCACAATCCATTGCTGCATGGGAAGTTTGAAAGGAAGGTGGAGCAATGGCTCAAGTGCCTGTTCTGAAAACATTTATTTTCAAATGAAAGAAGTTCGTTTTAAGACGATTAATGATATTTATTCATGCTCTGAATGTTTTAGACTAAGATTTAACGTGGACAGCAATTAATGTAAATTTTGTTTGATAGAAAGTTGTAAATTTCTTTAAAAAGCAGCACAAACAGCGACCGGCATCCCAGCATGCGTCACGGTCGATCCCTGTCACAATTCAGCACACTTGTGTACTATGCACTCGAAGCCTTACTGCGCACTACCTCGAAGTGCACTTCACAGAAGACCCTAGGGCGCAGTGCGAGTATTGGGATTGGGCCCAAGGCTTACTTGAAAAAGAGAGGTCTCACAATAACTCATTCCAGGTTGAACAAAATTTTGAAACACTAAATGTGCAATATGTAAGAAGGAAGTAAGAATGACATCCTGTGGTCAAATTTGGGTACTGCAGTTCAGTTTTCTAAACAAAATGTCACATTCTCATTCCAGTTTCGTGAGTTTCATGGCTGTTGTCAGTTACGGATCAACACCAGAAGATTTTACTTCACAAGCAAAGATGAGTCATATGCAGTAAGTTGATTAGTAGATTAATACATTGTTATATCTGGTGCTAGCACTCTTGGGGGTTTTATGGTAGGGAGCACGTACCACATTTATTACAGTAATATTTCTCTGCATTAGAGGATGAGGGGAGAACTGCAATTTTTGCCACTTCCATGTTTGCCTCATTTCTGAGCCAGAGGGGTTCCCCCTTGGTCCTAACAAGGTTTGTCCACGGTTTCTACGGTGGCCCAATGGGGGTTTGCCCAGTAAGAATTTTGCCCACATAGATTTTAATGGGGCCTACATGGGTTTTCAGAGGGGTTGACTCAAACACCAGCAAACCCCTGTGGGGCCACCATGGAAACCGCAGACAAACCCTGTTGGGACCCATACGGCTTGCCCATATATATCCTATATGGGGCCCACCTATGTGTGCTGGCTCGGGACTCATTAAGGAAGTAAAATGCTATGATTGACTCCTTATTCACTTCACACATACATTTCACTGTAATATCGAGTTGTTGGTAGTTGAAAAAGTAGCTTGAGATATTTTTAGAGCTGAATATTTGCTTCTAATTCACCGTTAACATTGTTAGCGCAACGTTAGCCTCTAACCTGCTTCGCTTGATATTAAAGTAAAAAAAAAGATGCCGTGGCTTCTTATGGGTACAAGAAATAACTTCTGGGTCGCTCCTGTTTACTGGCTTTGGTTCTTTTAACAACTTTGGAGCTTTTTGCCTGCTGGTGTCGAATCACAAATGCCAGCACTGCTGTGTTAGCTCGGTGCAGACGCCGCAAACTCACAGATTGTGAACAGTAACTACTCTTTCATTTTTTTAAAGGAATTTGTGACTAAGATAAGTTTTGTCTTGATTCCTGCAGCTCAACAAACTTTGCCAATCTTCACAAATTTTAAGATTCTGTTGTCAATACCATTGACATTTTTTCACCAACAACTAAGGCCTAGTGAGGTAAAAACCAACAGTAACCCCTTTAATAACCCAACACATCATTGGCTGTTGCAATTTCTTTCTACAACCATAGTCAGTGTCTGTTGATGCTATGCAAGGTTATTAATATTTCAATCAATGGGTGTAAAAGTCATGTAAAGACTTTATACGGAAAAATAACAACTGGAAGCAATATCAATGGAAATGCATCAGTCTAAAAGCTGCAATAGGTGAAATAGGTGTTTGTAAAAGGAGAAAATAAATATTTTTGTGTATTTAAGTCCATCTACCCTTTTGTCTGAAGGGTGACCCTGAAAAGGTGTGATTTGAAGGATCATCTTCTCCTTTTACATCCCAAAATGAATTGATAACCCCCTTCCCCTCCAGTAAGAACCTATAAAATATACAGCGCTACAGAGTTGGGTTGAAATGGGATTCAGGCTTGATCTATAAAGATCCTCTGGGTTTACTACCCTAGCAAACACTTGGAGTGAAGACATGAATGTTTGAAAAGCTGGATCGAGATGATACAGAATCCATCGTATGATCAGAAAAGGGTGAAATTTTTTATCTGCTTTCAGGGGAAAATGTGGAAAAAAGTGCATGAGACTCCTGCACATAATTTGCATTAAGTACAGTTTGAGAACTTATATTTTCTGGCTATTTAAAGCTTTGACAGCATGCAGTGTTTATCGACTTCTATCCCACACAGCTCCAGCCTGTAGACTTCCACTTACATGACCAGTTTTCGTGACTGACAGCTGGAGGTGAGCGGCGTACAGGAGTCGATGGGATCCTGAGATTCGGGCTTGAAGGCCTGTTTCTGATGAGGCTTCTTTTTTTTTGACAGGAGAAATAGCAAGGAGAGAGACTAAATATACAGAGTCTGAGTCCTGGCAAGACTTCTTNTTTTTTTTTTTGTTCCTTTTGTCATAAAAAATTCTGATGCAGAGCGTGCGAGACAGACTGCGACACACGAACCGTGCAGCGTAGGTCCGTGGGCGGACCAGCTCCTTGGGCCAAAACACACGCACAGATGCATGGGGATCTTCCATTATTTGGACAGGGATTCTCATTGCTGATGAGCAAAACTTGTCCTGTCTTTGGGATGTGGTCTCTAGGCAGAATTTCACTCTTGGCTCCTTGGGTGCTGCGTTATTTCCATGAGGATGACTGCAAGTGACATCAGAAGGACTAAAAGTAGAAGCAGGGAGGATGGAGCTCTGGCTGGGCGGCAGAATCTTTATGCCTGCGGGTCTAAACAAACCCAAGAACACAGCTACTGTATCATTTATTCTCTGTAATGCAGCAGAAAATATGTCCTTGATAATGGACGAGAAAACCCGAACAGCTGTGGAGTACATGGGTGATAATTGTGCATGTTGTTACAGAGCCATTATGCAAAATATTATGTAAAAATCTCGGCTGAAGATGCTCAACTTTTTTCTTACCGTCATTCAAACACATGTTTGTGGCTCAAGTTGGATATGAGTCTCTTGAACCTCTTCAGGTGGATGAGTACGTGTGTGTGTGTGTGTGTGTGGGGGTGGGGGGGGGGGGGGGTGCTATCGTGTGGATATAATGTTTGCTGAGGCTTCATGAATATGTAGAAGTAACATTATACTGGTTACTGAAGGACTGGAGCAAATGGGGGGCCTGGGATCAGGAGGTGGTTTTAGATAGTAATAAAACTAGACAGAGGTTTATTTGGTACTTAGTTCTTGATGGTTTAGGTGCATTTCATTGTCATTTTTATTCTATTTAAAGTAACACAGAGCAGTTTCTTGCTCCTCCGCCCTACTGGTTGAAAGTAGAATTACAACTACCATAAACAACCCTGCTGCAGCCTGCTGTAGCTAGCGCTAACAATGAGCTAACACTAACATGAGCCAACTAATACTTAAATAAGCCACAAAGTAAAAAGATCTACACTGTTGGACAAAAATATTATTACTTACAAGTTCAGTAGCATCAAAGCCATGCAGTTCACCATCAGTCTGTGATTTTGTAGCTAGCTAGCTTAGCCGAGCCGATGTTCACTCTGGTTTTAGCTTTGCTTCGCCTCCAAACTTTTGCTTCCAGGCTCCACCATGATGCCAACAGAAAAGCAAACTTCTTCTTGTGCTTTTTATTGACGATTTTTATATTTTAAGTGCAAAAGCTAACTGCTAGCATTACAGCTAACAGCAGTAAAGCAGGTATAAGAGTGCCCCCTAGAACACCTACCCGCTCCCCAAAACTATTAAGTGCAGTATCTGGGCAGCAGAGGGCTGCAGAGTGGTGTCAAATATGAAACTGGTCAAAGCTCTAGCTTAAAGTTTAAAAAAACTATTTAGTGTTACTTTAACTCAGACCCATTATTCACAGAAACCTGGCTTTGATTTAAATGCTTTGCAGTTTTATTTAATTTGGTTAAATTTAATTAAAAATAATTAATTGAATTGGTTTTGAGGTGTGATGTGTTATTTTAGACCCTAAACTTTGTTGGAAACCACAAAGCATTTATCAAACAGAGAGGATCTAAATCCGATGTTTTTCTAAAGTTAGAGGAAAAATTTAAGAAGAATTTTTCTTCTAAGTACAGTAGTGTTGAAACTTGAGGAAATGCATTTACAACAAAAATAGATTCAGTTTTGAAACTTAAAAATATGAATCCAATATTTAAAGTTAATCATTTAAATCCAGTATTTAAAGTTAACCCGGTTTGAAGTGGATTTTTGTCATCTTAAAACACTTTCAGTTTTAAAGCAGTGTAAGTAATTAGAATGTTATGTCTTCTTAGCTCTACACGACCATGTTGGCAGGAATACCGTGTAATTATGACATAGGCTGAAAACTGAGTACCACTATTAGCTAGCTCCATCAGAATTATATGTAAAGAAAGCATAATGTAATATTTATGGCAATGTAAAGGTTTAGAAAACTTTAATGTGGTCCACTATAAAATCTTTGAGATGTAGATTTGCTTAAAACAATAATCATTTTTGACTAGCAGTTAGCTCATCAATCTGGTAAGTACAAATCTCTTTCTCCAAGCTGAGGTTGCTCAAAGAGCTATTGATACAAGTAAGATCTTAATAGTTCATAATGTTTTTACTGAACCCCGCTTCAACAGATTTAATCTACGTCCAGCTCTAGGATCTACAACAGGACATTTTTTAGAGTGTATTTTAATAAGAAAACAGAACAGCTGTTACATATTTCACATTTGCAGCATAAAATTATCAATAAACTCCTGACTGCTTGAGCTGCAGAGTAAGATGTGCTGCTTCAGCATGAGATGATGTTTGTATAGAAGTTTGAATATGAATTTGAATCAGATTATTCATGTGGACGTTGTTTTTGCAGCGTCGATGTCCACGCTCTGTCCTCTAGCCACGTCTCGTTTGGTGGAATTTACTGTAGCTTCCTGACACACATTTGGTAATCAGCTGATCGCGGTTCGTGCCGATGAGGCCCTTCTGCACATCAGTGCAGCTCACGTTATATTTGGTAATGATCAGGAAGCATCTCATTTTCTTATCAAACAAAAGAAAAGACAAAAAGCAAACATGACAGGAATGAATAAATGTCCACTGAAAAAGATCAACAATCTGGTTTTCACTTCTAAAACCCACGCAAACAAAACAGATACACGTCTTATCTTCTGTTCTATTTTAGCACCAGTGGATCAACAAAGAGCTTACTGGCAAACACTCTTTTATTTTTGTCTTCCATTAACTGGAAAAATGCAAACTTCACTTCCTCATCAAAACAGAAAACAATGACGAATGATATATTTTGCATTTTTTTGTTCATTTCGTGTAATGAGGCTCATAATTTAATGCAAAGTCAGATAGATAGATAGATAGATAGATAGATAGATAGATAGATAGATAGATAGATAGATAGATAGATAGATAGATAGATAGATAGATAGATAGATAGATAGATAGATAGATAGATAGATAGATAGATAGATAGATAGATAGATTTGGTTTGGCTAATAGTGGATCAATGTATTTCTTGCTTTAAATGTGTTTGAACCATTGCTTGGATGGTTTGGATCTATGGGTTGAATGATGGAAGGTCAAAAAGGTCCCCAGAGCTTGGAAGATGGTTAATGAGCCATTGAAGGACTTGGAGAGAGAGCAGATGATGCTCAGTTTGTCTTATTGGGAGCCTAAGTCACGCCCATCTACTTCCAGTCCATGGGTCCTACTTCAAATAAAAAAAAAAGGAATGGGAGTCTATTGGCTGATAAAGGTTAAATTCTGAACTTAAAGTGACAATGTGTAGTTTTTACCATTAATCTATGGAAATATCAATCAAAATGTTGTTGAAAATTAATAAAATGATGTCCAGACGTTGAAAAAATATTGGCGGCTTCATTGGGCGCAGGTCTACGTCTCTGCCATGTTTCCTTCTACATGAGCTGACTCGGGGTCCTGCGCCTGCTGATGATGTCACACTAGATGATTGGCTGGACTTACGACTTACGGAAGTTATGTTACCATGTTCGAAAACATTTAGACGATAAGAAACAAGAATTTAATAACAAAACTGCTCAACTCTTTCCAAAACCTATGTGAAAGAACAGAATCAAAAACAATATGCAATAATTTTTTGGCCGAGTGGTATTGCCATAGTTTGACGTCATCGGCAGGTGCAGGACCCTGAGCAGATCTGGAACCTACACTGCTAGAAAATTAGCATCAGCATTGCATTCTCTCGATGAAATTAACTGAAGGACTATCAAAGTCTGAGGAGTCATGCCAAGGTGGCATGCTTTCTGCTCCACAGGTAACATTTACCGTAATGTTTTTTTAAACTAGCAAGAGTCACTGCGATATGGTGTAAAACTACCCTGAAATGTATGTACTGCCCCCTATCGCCAGGAAACTACACACTGTCACTTTAATATTTAGAACTTTCAACCACATATCAAAATTTTTTCCAAAAATGCAACATGACAGAGATGGTAAATGAGTACTAGTGCACCATCGTCAGTTTTGCTCACATGCACAAGCAGCTAGCTGTGGCACTTCCTGTGGGAATATCATAATATTTCTGCTGAAATGTCCATGTAATTGAAACTGGTAGCAGGGCAAATAATTTTTAAAAGCTTAGGAAATCTTTGATTTTGGAGTTGTCACTGGAAATCTACTTTACTCTTGGGCCTTGTTTAGACTAGCCTTTAGCTTGTTAGTCATTTCAGAACTATGTTACAAAATGAGATTTTTCAAAGAGTATGTGTTGTTTTAACCCTTAATCTATTTTATGTTAAGTTTAATGAGACTGGTTGGTTAGCAGGAACATAGTCCAGCTCAATATAGCTTTTCTAATGTTATGTCTAAATCATTGTACTTTAATCATTTTTTCTATTTATAAATTTTACTTTTTGCACTATTTCTTACTTTTGTTATTTATTGACAAAGCATTATTAGTTGATTTAAGAAATGTCTCCTAAATTGGTAAATATTTTACGATCTAAGGTTCTCTTCAACTGAATTTCAGGAACAAGCTCAGTCAATAATTTAAGCAGGGGTGTATCTACAGGGCTGGAAATGGGGGCAACTGCCTCCATGCTGCAAAGCCTTGCCCCCCCTAGCTGCCCCCTTACTTTCATGTCCTTAAAATACGCATTAAGCTCTTCTAAAAGTGATGGCTGAAATCATTTCTTTACAATAATTTGAGTTCGTTTTAGGAATTTGTCTTCTGCATTTATTTATTTCTACATTGCCTGCTGGTGGTGGTCGGAGGGACCGGTGGCACCACTTCTCTAGCCTAGCTTCTGTCAGTGTGCCCCAAGGCAGCTGTGGCTACAATGTATCTCATCACAATCAGGGTGTGAATGTGTGTGTGCATGGGTGGATGATTGTGTTGTAAAGTGCTTTGGGGGGTTTCTAGGACTCTAGAAGGAGCTCGCCATTTACCATTTTGTGGAAGATTTGTTTTTCTTACATACCAAAAGTTTGAGTTTGTTTTCTCGGAAGAAATAATGACAAAATAAATAGTTTTACAGTGTTTGTGAATATTTTGTTGACCCCATTTATATATAGGGAATTTTCACATACTTTAATGAAGAGGTCCAGCATTAATACCCTTTTTAGAACTTTTGCACCTCTTTTAGCCCCAATATTAAAAATTTTAGATCAGTCCCTGATCTCAAGGTTGTTTGATTATTTTTTTATTTATGTTTGCCTCTTCATTTCTTCGACCACCTCCTTAGATATCTAGGTTGGGGTCACCAGCAAGTGTCAAGCACCACTCTGGTGTTCCAGATGGGAGGACATTTGCACTAATCCTGAGACAAAGCCCTCTTAAACATCAGACATGTGCAACATTAGGTTTTTGACCCGTCTGAAAGTGATCAGCCTGCAAGCTGTGGAGAATTAGAGCCAGTGGGGGTGGGTTGGGGGTTTATCCATGCAGATTAATCAGTTAGTTTCCCCAAAGGTTTAATCAGATAAACTGTTTGGCTTTTTTAAGTTGTCGCACAGTAGTTGGAATGATGATGATGGTTTGTGAGTGCCTGCGCCAGGGGGGGTTAGAGGTCAGGCTGAGCAGCAACTCCGTTGGAACTGGCATCACCATTGTCGTTTTCAAGGACACATGCAGCTTTGTTACTACTTTTTCTGTGTGAAATTATTGTTACGTACCCTTTATTTATCAAGATACAGATACTCAAATTATTGTGTTTCCAAGGATGCACATCAGTGTTGGACTGTTGTTTCTGGTTGGTGTTTTTGATGCACTATCTGTTTATGCCAGCTGCATGGCATTGTGTTTATCCTCCGGGCTTAGAGCGGCGGGTTAATTGAAGCTTATCAATGTTAGATTTTTTTTTTTACTTCATTTGATGAGAACCTCTTAGAGGAGGAGCTTTAAATTACTGCTCCGAAGCTTATCCAGCTGTTTAACCAACTTCCGGACATTCACGAGGAGAAACCGGAACTGTGACGAATATTCTTAAAAAATAAAACACACTTTTAAACATTAACAGAACAATAACGTGTGATGTTGTTGATTAAATGTATTAAATATATTTTTAAACGTTATTTAAATAGTTTTTGAAATTCATATCAGAAATAACCGGAAGCGTCAGCTTGTTCTGTTATCTTTTCATCGAAAGGTTTTCTGATGCTTTTATTTTGATAGTCCCCACCGGAAACACCGCAGTGTAGTTCAGCGGAAGTGACAGCGCTGCCCCCCTCCTCCTTGTAGTCCACCTCTACTGCATGCAAATGACTGAGCAACTCCAATCCATCTCAGATTGGTTAAGTGAACGGAGCGCGCGGAGCGGCGCGTGAGGGACCGTGTTGACGGCGGATGTTTTGACAGCTAATCATGAACGAATCGTCTCGTTCTGGTCTCGGCTGCTTGAAAGCTTTTTTGCCTCGAACCTTCAACTTAAACCCCAATTAAAGTGTCGTTCTGCGGGCGCTGTGCTGCGCTCATCCCGGGACCGGACTGAAAACACCTCCACCGGACGGAATAATTGTTCTCCCTCGAATCAAGAAGTCCCGTGAGGACCCGAAAGACCTTGTGAAGTTTTTATTTTTTTATTTTCACTGGAGGAGACTCGGTCCGTCCTTTCTCCAAGGCGATCGACTCCACTCATTCAAATAATGGACCGAGTATGCTGACATTTGGACTACCTTTCTTCGGTTTTAATCGGGTTTTGTCGGTAAGTCACGAAACAGAGTCAAAAATGATGGTTTTAATTACTTTTAATTGTGGGATTTTGCAGCGATCTTGAGTAAATAATGAATTCAGGTGGCCATTTAAAGCAAGTTCAGATGAGTTTATGGTCCTAATTTTGTAATTTTTCTCTTTAAATCTCAGTTTTTCTATTAAAATTTACGTAGATTAGTCTTTTCCTGGTATGTGTTGAATTTGACAGACCCGATCTGAGTTTCTCTGTCAGAAAGGGAGGCTTCATTACCTCCAGCACACCTGGCTGGCTGCCACACACAGTTACTGTATCCCCACCGTGCCGAGCTGCCTTATGGCAACCTGGACTGGTGCTTCTCATTAATTACTTTTAAAAAAATCATTAAAGGTTCCCTTTATAGTACTACTTTTTATTAATATTTAATTTACCAAGCTATTTAAACATGCATACTTCTAATTTAATGCCAATATTTATGCCAAATACAGCAATGGAAAAGGGCTAATTAAGACTCATTAACTACAGGTGTGTGTCTACGTCATATACTATGTTAGCCAATCAGATGCTGTAATTAATTAGCTGTTTGTCACCATGAATCACAGCTAATTAAATAAACCAGCAACATTTTATACCCTATTTAATCAGTGGCACCTTCTACCAGAGGTGCAGTGTTCTTATTTTTTTCTGGTCTTCAATTATTAGAAGGGGTTATAGCTCAATTTAAATGAAAGTTAATGAGGAAGGCGCTGTCTAATTAGGTTGTGGAAGGCATAATTGAATCCGGACCCCAATTTTTTGCTTGGATGAGTCGATGGTTAATAGCTTAAATTTGTATTATAGATGTTTTTATTTATTTATTTATATACTCAGGAAGTCCCTTGAGACTTTACTGTTTTCTTTTTTTTTCCCAGCAAAGGAGATCCTGGTCAGAATGGCACACTATTAATATCTACGGGCTAAAAATTGAGCAAAGTTTGATATGGAAATACTTACAAATGAGTTAAAATCAACCAATGCAAATCAGATTTTTGGTTATTCTGAGACTTCAGAGGAACTTTGAACTCTCCCAAAGAGACAAAAGCCTTAGTGTGGCGTGGAGATTATTCCAAGACTGATTTGCAAAATAAAAAACTGCTCATCATTCCCTCGACTCAACTGAAGGGACTATTTTTTTCAGAGCTGCAATTGTGATTATGTTGCATAATTATTCAGTTGAGTTTTGAAACTCATGCACAAACGCACGTCCAAATAAAAGCCTCACCCTGGTTACTAGATTGTTTATTTTCCGTCTTCACAGTTGTATATTTTCAGTTTCAACTGAAGGAATATGGACTCAAATCACCAACAGGCTTAAGCTTAAAAGCAGAAAAATTTTTGGATTATGCAAAAACTAAAAATATCCAGAGTTCACGTTAAGGAGACTGCAGTTGCCAGTTTACATCATTAGGTGGCAGAGTTGTGCTGTTTAAGGGTGATTAGAATTTACACTATAGTCAATAAAGACAACCACACCAATGCTTAATATTGGGCAAAGTTACGATAAGAGGCGAAGAAAATATTTTAGATAGATGTAGACAGTGTCCATTTAAATGGAAGTTTCCGTTTGATCAGTCACATGACCGACACGGAAAGAGGCTGTGGCTATAAAAGTAGAGAAGAGCTGCCATGGGAACACAGATGTCAATGCGTGTAAAAACCAAATAGTGTTGTTTTTTCAGAAGCGTTAATGTTTGGAAACAGAACTGTATGGAAAATTGTTGCTGGACACAGCCGGAGTGCATGTAGGGGTCAACAGAACGAAAGAATGGAATCAGCCAGCCTGAAACTTAAAAATATGTTATTTTTTGGTTATTATTGTTTGTTTTCTGATCTGTAAATTGCAAAGCTAACATATTTTCCATGTTGTAGTTAATTATAACTTTAGATAACAAAAAGAAAAATTTATTTTATCAGTCCTAATTTTTTTGAAATAAATCAGTATAAGCAGGTCAGAACTGTACAAAAATATAAATAAAAAATTGTCCTATCACAAACACAGGATCTATTAAAAATAATGGTGTAATTTTACAGTATACAAGTCATGCTGCCATTGTATTTTGCCTTCCTTCTGCCATCTTTACTTATGACTTTAAAAATGCCACCAAGTCTGTCTTGAGTTTTTTTTTTAACTTAAGTAAAAGTACAGGTACAGCTGTAAAGATTACCTTAAAAGGTAAAAGTGGAAGAATCCCAGAATTTTAATATAATTTTAATTTAACTTAAAGTAGGGCTGTGCAAAAATATCCCAGAATTTTTTGACTTAAGTAAAGGTATTAAAGTATGCATTTATAGATAAATATGCCTTGTGAGTGTAGGTGTGTGTGTGTGTGTGGGTGGGGTGGGGGGTGCTAACCAAAAATGTAATTACATTTTAGAAAATATAGTAGTGGAGTAAGAGTAAAAAGTAAGCCTCAAGAAAATTACTTAAGTAAAGTACAGATACAGAAAAATTGTACTTATTACAGTAACAAAGTACTGCAATACTTTCTATTACTGCGTTCAGATAACAAAGAGCATGTTTGAGAAGGAGATTGTATTAAAAACGTTAAACACTATTGCTGTTGATCAGGGCTAGGTGATACGGATTAAAATCAATATCACGGTATATTGAGTTCACCTCTAACGATAAATGGACTACATGTATGTGCAAAAACAAAAGTTGTCCACTAGATGGGGCTGTCATGTGTATTACGTTAAGTCACGCTGTCATGTGACTCGAGGTGGTGCAGCTTAAAGGGACATGAATGTCGCCAACCTACACACATCTTTTCATTGTTTTATTACTGAATTTATTGACCCGGGAAAAATGTCAGAGTCAGAATTTTCGATACGAACGATAAATTTTTAATTTTTTGCCAATAAATTTTGCCGTTGATTATTCAGATTAGAAAATAATGTTTTACTCTTTTAGTGAAGTGTTCATTTGATGTAGAAACACTAAAATAATCTGAAACCTACCATCGATTTCTGGAAAACAGCATTAATTTGGTTTTATTCCCATTAAGCACCAACGTTTAGCCATACTCCAACAGGGTTAGCAGTACTTAGAAAATGTATCGGTATCGAAATTTCTGACTTTTATCGATATTGTTTTTCCCATGTCAATAAATTTGGTAATAAAAAATGAAAAGATGTGTGTAGGTTGGCGACGTTCACCTCGAGTCACATGACATGACTCAACGTAAAACCTGTGACAGCCCCATCTAGTGGTCATCTTTTGTTTTTGCGCATACATGTAGTTATCGTCTATTTAGCGTTATCGAGATGAACTCCTCAATATATCGTGATATTGATTTTAGGCCATATCGCCCAGCCCTCGTTAGCAGAATAAAGTACGGTGTCGTCTGCATAGAGGGACACTTTAGCTGTAGATGTAATCATCTCAGTGTTAATGAATGGGTGAATATAATATAATATAGAAGAAAGTGGGCTGGTTTGGACAGAGTTATGCTGTTTAGAGGCTCTGCAGGTAAATATTTGGTCAAACTAATCACCCTGCTGCAGGAAATCAGGTGCTGTGGTGATGATAAACCACTGGCAGTGAAGGTAAACGCAGTGCTGTGTTTGACCAGGTGTTGTAACGTGTGAAGTAGCCAAAGGATTTGGAGCTCAGGGGCAGAAGCTCCAGGCCAGAGGAAGTTTATCACACGACATGTTCAGACACAGAAACCCTGCGAGCATATCACGCTGCTTCTGCTTGTCAAAAACAATAAAAATAAGCAGCGAGAGTCCATGAAATGTTGAATCATTCACCAAAATAAATTGAAAAAGGGCGGCTGCACCGAGGACCCACGGAGTTGAACTTTCTCTTGCCTCTTGAGGGGGCGGGATGTCATAATTATCATTTCTCCTGGACTGCAGCGGAGGGCCGCTGGCGCTGGCAGGATCTCTGCAGCTCCGTGGGTGTGTAGTGGTGGTGTTGACTTTGTAGGGCAAGCCACATCACTTCCAATTCGGAGGGAAAAAAGCGACAAGTCCCGCGGTAATTGGTGCCCGGGAACCTCAGTGAGACGGTCGCACATGTGAGTCTGAGAATGCGCGCGGGCACCGCACAAAGACACACACTCTGATCTGTGATCCCATGTCACGCTGAAATGAAACAACCCCTTTCTGGACGCAACAAGTCTCACCATCTCACACTCTCCTCGTGTCGTTTTCATCAGGTTTCAGCTCCTGAACAAAAGCTGGCCGACTTCAGAGAGGCTGGTGACCTCGGAGTCAATCTGACTTTAAAACTGAAGATTGGTCTTTCTGCCTTGAATGTACCGAATATATCAGGGTGGAGTCAAGGTCATGAGCAGGTAGAGCTTCGTGTAAAAGGAAAACGCGAGAAGCTGTAGGGGGAGATGTGTAAAGTACAATCAAGATATCCAATATGGTTTCCAAGTAGTCATGTACAACAGCAACATCCTAGATCTGCATGGGGGGTAAAATTCTTTAAAAAATGTTAGCTTTTTAGCTCAAGGTCATTTATTTACGTGGGGAAAATGTAGATATTCCCTCATGTTCGAAATGCTTCATTTATTCAAGAAAAAACTCAAATTTTAGGTATACATTTACAAGAATAAAAACTTTTAAATACCGACTCCTAAAAAAATCTGGCATGAAAAAAATGAAGTTTTACATTTCTCGGGAAAACTCAGATGCCTACTCGGTGTTGAAATTTTCAAGAAAAGGGCAAAATAACATTTGGATATTTTTTTTGACATTTTGAGTTGGTAAATTTACGGAAAGACAAAAAATAAATGCAATGATTAATGGCGAAAGTTTGCAGAAACTAACGTTTACGGAAATTGGTCAAAATGTCGATGATCAAAGGTATTTTTCATGAATAGAACTTGAATGTTGTCTTACGTTTGTGAGAAAGAAACTTGGATATAAACTGAAAGTGCTTAATCGTAAATCTATGAAAAAAAGGCAAAGATTCTCAGCATAAGTTTATAATTACATTACGTTAATGTCAGAATATTCTTTAGGCTAAAAGTGTCCAACTTAGAGAAAAAAATGACTTTGTCTTGCTCTTAGAAGTTTTATTCTACTTAATGAATGTCTTTAAACCATAGAAAATTTGACATATTTTCTTGCGAATTAAAGGTGTAATATGTAAGACTGACATCATGTGGTCAAATGTGGTTACTGCAGTCCATTTTTTTAAACAAAAATATTACTCTCTCACTCTTGTTTCGTGGCTGTTGCCAGTTATGGATCAGCACCAGAAGATTCTAGATGACGAGCAAAGACAAGTCATGCACAGTATGTTAATAAGTAGATAAATACATTGTCATAGCTGGAGTTAGCACTCTTGGGTGTTTTACGGTAGGGAGCACTTACTACACTTATTACGGAAGTTCATCTCCGGCATTAGTGGAAGTGCTGTTGTTTGCCGTCTTGCTGTTAGCTTGCTGTTCTAGTTCTGAACGACTCATTAAAGGAAGTGAAACGCCACGATTGACTCATTCACTTCACACACATTTCACTGTAATATTGCGTTGTTGGTAACTGAAAAAGTAGCTTGAAATTTTTTTAGAGACAACTAATTGCTTCTAGTTCACCGTTGTTAGCGCAATGTTAGCCTCTATAGCTTTCTTCATTCGATATTAGAGTAAAACAAAAAGATGTCGTGGCTTCTTAGGGGTACAAGAAATAACTTCTGGGTCGCTCCTGTTTACTGGCTTCAGTTCTTTAAACAACTCTGGAGATTTTTGCCTGCTGGTGTCGAATCACAAATGCTGGCGCTGCAGCACTAGCTTTGCGCAAACTCTCAGACTGTAAACAGTAACTACGTCTCGCTTTTGTGTTTTTTTTTTCAGAAACCCCTCAGCTGGCTGAGAATGAAATCTGTTTCAATGTAACCTTCCTTCTAACATGATTGAGACGTTGGACTGTTTTGTGATTATTTCACTGTAGAATTCTTACAAATTGCTCCTTTAAAGATTTTCTAACATGTTTTCACATAAATACTGAACGTTGTTCACTAATTTGTACCTCTTGCTGTTCTGTTTGTGTAGTTTTTAAACCCTAAAAGCAGCTGTAGCCGTAAGCTAAAGCACACTACATCATTACATTAGCTGCTTGTTTGTGCTTAGTCACTCAGCTATTGTGTAGCTGTTGTTCACCACACGCCCGGTAGAAAATGGTCCCTTTCACCAGCAGCGCCTCCTGCTATAAACTTCTCCTTTAAGAGGAATATAGGAGGCTAGAGCTCCAGGCCAGTCGTCTTTTATTGGAGTCTGGCGAGTCAATAGACTCCTCACAGGGCTCCTCATTATGGGGTTTCCACTTGGGGCGCTGATGCTGCTTAGTTTAAAAAAAATCAGCGCCTCAGTCCACTGAAAATTAACACAACACCTTGGTGATGGTTTTTAAATGGGAGGAAATCGATGCTTTTCCAGACAGAAGCACACATTCATCACATGCTGGCTTTCTGTGTGTGATGCTGAACACTGGAGGGTGTTTGTTTTTTCACAATCTACTGGAATAGAAAGTAGTTCATCCAGCTTGATGGGCTTCTGAAAATGCTCAGTGAGCAGCTTATTTAGGACAATAAACACCCGACTGCTTCTGTTTGAAATCTGTGGCACGGTCGTCATCACATGTGGCAGGAAAGCGTTTAGTGCGAAGCTCGTGTTTTCTGTAAATTCGGCAAATCTTCAGCTGCCGTTCTGACGCCTGAAGCTCTAATCTATGTCTACTACAAACAAGGACTAGCAGGTAATGTCAAGGTTTTTTTCTTCTTTTTACCATCCTCGAAGCAGACGATCAGGGTTTGAATGCCGTCCAGCCGCTTTAATCGTCCTCTGTGGCATTCCTACTTAATTGGTCTTTAAAGGTCTTGTTCAAATGGACAGTTTGGGTCAAACTCGAGCCTCACTACTTGTCGAGTCTTGAGGCACTCAATTATCTTAGCCACAGTGCTGTAGAAACCATACAGACAGGTGCAGCGACTCCCAACTCCTTAAACGTAAGCTTAAAGTAGGGCTGTGCAAATATTCAGGTTTAAATTTTAGCCCCAAGCAATCGTTAAAAGTAACGTTATCAACAAACTTGTTTGGTTGCATTCCACATGGCAAGCTCAAGCACTTTCATCACTTCTGTAGGCAAAACTCTGTTGTTTAGTGGTTAAATTTAAAAATGTGGGCATTATTATAGTAGTGAAGATCCTCATTCAAATCCAGAAGGGTTCTTCAATTCTGATCATGGCCTGGGAGTTTTAGACTTATTAGTTCTTAACCTGGCTAAATATATGTAGGGGCGACGGTGCCAGAGGAGTTAAGTACCCGCCCTGTAACTAGAGAGTTGCAGGTTCGAGCCCCATCTGTTGCATGCGTTGTGTCCTTGGGCACTTAACCCACCTTGCCTGCCGGTGGTGGTCAGAGGGACTGGTGGTGCCTGTCCTTGGCAGCCCTGCCTCTGTCAGTGTCCCCCAGGGCAGCTGTGGCTACAATGTAGCTCATCACCACCAGCATGTGGATGTGTGTGCATGTAGGTGAAAGACTGTTGTGTTGTAAAGCGCCTTGGGGAGTTGTAGAACCCTATAAGGTGCTGTATATACAGGACATTTACCATTTTAAATGTATAGTCAGGCCACGACCCATAGAGTTCGTTTGTGGGTCAGAATGTACGATTGTCATCGTTACATATATCAGTCAATGGGGCAGTTTGCCATACATCAATGAAGATGAAGAAGCAAATGCATCGTTTTTCTAAATAAATGACAGATGTCTCAAAGTTGATGCCAAAGGGCTGTTCCTGAACCAAAGCCATCTTTGTTGGTTTTCTCCATCACAGCTCTGGTGCTTAGCTCGCCCATCGTCTCTCTACAAATATAGAGCACTGTGATTGGTCGGAACTAAAATAGTTCAGGCCAATGGTAGACCTGCTGAGGCTAATTTGGCATGTGGCTAAACCGACCTGCAGAGCTGCTGCTACGGTCTGTCTAGGTTTCTAGGCTAATAAGTTGTTGTAGGACGGTTACACAAAACTCCCAACCCAAAATCAGAACTGAAGAAGTTTTTTGGACTTGACATGTCTTCTATCGAAAAGGTCACGTCTACTGAATCTTAGTATAATGTTAAGATTTTTCTCAGTTTTAATCACCACAAAACAGTTCAGTTATGTCTGTTTCCTTAAAATGTGAGCTCTGGATTGAACTCAACAAAAAACGGTTAAATAATTGTGATTTTGCTCTTGTTTCAAAGATATTAAGTATCTAAGATCAGTTGGAAAAAAAGGAGTTTCTGGTCTCGACGCATTAAAGTTTTCCACTCGTCTGTCTGCGGTGCCTCAGACTGGCTGTTCCGGTCAGTCTGGCTGACAGACTGGATTCCGTTTGGTTTGGAAATCGGTCCTCTTGGAGTGGCACATGGGTGGAGTTTTACTCCTACTGGCTCTGCATCATTAAGCAACCTGCGCTGATCCCACAGTGACATGGGGAATGAATTATGCCAACGTCTGGCGAATAAATAGTCAGAGGGCAAAGCGGTGAAAGAATCTAAATCAGAGCTCTGCATGATCCAAGGAGAAATCTTAAGTCCCAGACAGAACTTGCCAGAACACAAATCTCAAACAATAACTGGCAGTCTGCAACACCATCCTCTTCTGTCCGACCTCTTGCCCTTCTTTTTTCATATTACATTATTTCTTCTTTTTCCTAAGCAAAAGCTGAACTCTTACCTACAGGTAAGCTGGAATTTAATGATCTGATATACTTCATTCTTTCTTTAGGCACAAATATGTGCTAAAAGAACCCGTTAATGACTGTGAAGTAGTCTCTTCTTATTCCAGCCACTAGTTATAGAAGTTTGTCCAATTAGTAAACTCAGTAGGATTCTGTTAAAGAGCTGTGAGCAAACACTTTGGTTCAATTAGCACCTGCTGATTTAAAAGACGTTAAAAAGAAACTACCTGACAGGATAACCTGTCGTTAAAACTTTCAAATCTTTCACTAAGTATACATTTAAAGTGTGAAACCATATTTTTTTCTTTTTATAATCAGTCACTCTGAGTTTTTCATGCAAGCTGAACAAGGCATTCATTCCTACTGGAGACCAATGCAAATGTATTGATTAAATGAGTGTTCTGCACCTTTAATCAAAATGTTGAAGGTAACAGGATTGTGGCGGTTTAAACTGGAATCACCAGCTTGGTGTTGTGACTTGTTTCTATTTTGTTTATGCTCAGTGAACACAGTTGCCTTAAATTCACCCTTAAATGTATGGCCCCCGTAGGCTTGCTCATGGCTACCCAGTAGGTCGATTGATTGTGAAACATAAACAAAATATTGGCCCTAGTTTGTCCACCTGAAGGAAAAAATGCTGAAAAAATGACAAAAGCTTGTGCTCAATGCATCACTAGGACAGCTCAAGCATCATGTTCTGGTGAAGTGGCCTGACCCACCCCAATTATGTGTGGCCCAACGTTCCGGCCATCGGCCTTGGACACACCGGCTGTTCCGTGATTCTCCAGAACCCACAGATTGCCACTTCCAGTCTTATAGACTTGACACACGGAAGGAGACATCACCTCACCTCCATTCATTTTCAATGAGACATGCGCAACAAAGCGGTAAAATCGCGGGTCTCCCTCCTGCTAAGTGACACGTAAAAAACGTGCATGTGAAATTTTGCGCTCATGCATGTGTCGTGCACAGCCAAACTAGCAACGCAATCCCAGAAAGTTGAAAATTTTCAACTTTTCATCGCTGTCGCTCAGACAAGAACCAATCAGCAAAGGTTTCGTTGACTGACCAATGAGTGGACAGGATGCTTCTAAGTACATCTCCGGGCAAACATGGAGGAAAAGTTAACATATGTATAGTAGGTTTATATAGTAAAGTCACTTGTCTCTAGTAAAACCTCGTGAGACTTCATATCTACCGCTTTTTCAACTCTGAACTGCTTTAAAAACCCAAAATTCCCTCCAATCTGACGGCCAATCAAAACAACGGAAGCCTCGCTATTTGCCCTGGAACAGAGGCATCGCTGGCTTTTGCCGCTGCTGCATGTCACCTCCCGTGTGTCAGTTTATAAAAGCGATAGCGATGAGTTTGGCTGATCGCGGTTGTTAGTTGCCTCCCGTGTGTCAAGCCCTTAGTGGTCGAGGAAGGACCCAGCCTACATGGACTAGGTAGGACAAGTCCTCAGAAGGATGCTATCCCTGATATTGGACACAGCTAAAGACAATAAGGTTGTAAATAAAGCTGGTAAAAACACCAGATTCAAAGTACCACTACAAGCTAGTCAGGTAGTGAGGTGATGCAGATGACTGGTTCAATCATATTAGCTCCTCCCCCTGTACAGATGAAGAAACTGTCTTTAAAAAAACACTTTTATAGAACTTTAAATAGTTGCACTACAGATTTAGTCTTTTTGGAGGCTAAAAACCAATTAGAAGTTTTGGTTTTCACTACAAATTAAATTTGACATCATATGACATTTTATGCCAACTTCAAAATTGCGAACGTATCCCATTTAAAAATGTGATGGCAGCTTTAAGTTTTTGGTCGTCTTATTTTTATCCCTTCTTTGCCCGGGCTTGCTGATACAGCCGCCTTTTTATCAAGCGTTCGGAAGAAATTCACCTCCAGTTTGCCAGTCCGGTTGGTGACTCACAGAACAGGAAAGTGTTGCTGTTTAAAGGGACAGCAGTGTAGGCGACACGGTACATACACATCTGTTGGGTCGCAGATGGGTCTCCTTACAAAACACACCTTGATGCCGCTGTGCGCTGGTGTAATCTGCCTGCTCATTTCAGGAGAACTAATTACTGCGCATTAGTTAAACAGACCATTTGAAATGCAAGCCTGCTAAATCACACTTGCCAGGGGAGGCAAGACACCCCCCCACCCTTCTGCAAACCTTGTGCTTCTATTATTAGTAGTACCATGCATATGTTCTCTGTTAGAAATTAAAGCCCAACAGCAGAGAACAGAGAACTGCAGTACATAAGACAGTGAAACTGTTATTGTACCGGTTTTATATTCACAGCTGCCAGAGCTAGATGACATAAAGTGCACCGCTGATAACGTTTTTATTAAACGAGTCACTGAAGGTGCTTCTTAGTGTAGCAGCAGCCAGAACGTGTGGTATGAATCTCACTTCCTTGATCATTAATTAAATCTGTGATTACAGCCCAACCAAAGGGATTATTGTCTCTGTTTGATAGTCGTTAGAGGAGAGTCTGGGAGCGGCTGACAACTTGGTGTTAGGTTGGCTGTAAAGGTCAGAATAATCTTAGTTTCCTGAGGTCCCTTTTACATTATTCTACGCCTGATTGCATGTTTCTTCCGTTTTTGCTTTTTTTTAATGGCGTGTAATTAATAAATGTGTTGAAACACCCTTGGGTGCAACAAATGCCTTTCAGCGTTTCTGCTAGAGCATCTGTTACAGCAAGTGGTCCAGGTCCTGAAGCAGCAGAGCAGTCCCAGAGTTAGTTTTATGTCAGATAGAATGTCTAGAACACTGTGCGATTTTGTTTGACCGTTTTGAGACAATTTTGTGCGAGAACCTTTGAGATCGGGGTGAGTTTTGCGTAGTGTAGTATACAGGGGGTCATGAGAAGTGATTGACACTTCACGACCAGCTCCCGATCAGCAATCGTGCGGTCGCATGAATATCAAACATGTTTGATATTTTGCTCATTCTTCTTGATGTTATTGCACTGTTGAAGCATCGCTGCGACCCAAAAGTACAAGAAGGATTAAGAAAACGTGTTTTCCGTGTTTATGTCACATAAAACAGATCTCAAAACATTCTTTACTTCCTTTCTTTCGTCTTCCTTCTCCAACCCCCACAAACACCTGCGTGTCCTCCTACGGCAAGCCCGAAGGACAACACACTACGTCAATAACAACTGAACTGTCTCCGGGTCTTCCAGGTTTTCGGACTCCGATGTGTTGCTACCACACAAACAGCGTGAGCATTCAGGTCGCATCCGAGCATCGGGTCGTACAACGTGAGAACACGTCTCGTGAGATTTGCTCTGCGAGGAAGTCGTACAATTTGAAATGTAGCTGAATGCAACAAGTGAAAAAGTTGCACAGTGGACGTCCGACTTAAGTCAGTGGTTCCCAGCGCGGCATCCGTGACCCCCCCAATGTGGTCCCCTCAATTTATTCTGTGCTGAGGTTATGAAGTTACCAAGATTATATTTGTAAAAATTACATTTATACATTTATTTCTCTAACACACACTGTACCATAATCAAAACTCTGTATAAAGTTGTTTCTCCAACTTATTAAGAACATGGTATGGTTTTGAGATCTTTTAGCCTGTCAGACAGGTTCTCTTTTGTTAATGAGGCAGAAAGCAAAACTAGAAGATATCTTCAAAGGGACAAATACTGTTTTTTCTCTGTTTACCTAAAGTTGTTGAAATTATTTTAACAAAAAATGTTAAATCATCTCCACCACGCCACAAGGGGGCGAAAGCATCCACATTAACAACATCAAAATACAGCGCAAAACCTACTTAGGTTCTCCAACAAATATTTGTGGTAGGATGCGTGATATATCGGCCGATGGTTACGGCATTGAAGGTGTATGGAAAAATATGTAATATATGTTTTATAAGTAAATATCAGTTATCGACAGTATTAGCTGTATTAATATCTTGATATCGACCCACATTTACCTTTCAGTGCATCAGTAGTCTCTGGAAAGACCTATTTCAGTACAAACATAGAAAAATAAGTAAAACCAGCTAGATCAGGGTTTTTCGTTTGTTTTTTTTAACACACAAAATGATTGAAATATACTGCTGTGATTACTTGCATTAGAGCTCTACATCTCCAATCCTCACAATATAACAAAGTTATGAAATAACCCTCCACTTTTAAAGTTGTTTTTTCTTGCCAATAATGTAGCAGAAAATCTCAATTTTTAATCATACTTGAAGTAGTGTAATCAGGGCTTTGGAGTCTTAAAAATTAAAGACTTAGCAGCACTTGAAGGAATATAAATGAGCTGATATAAATGAGAAAAAACAAGAATATTCAGCAAAATCATCGAGATGGAAATCAGACATGAACAGGATCTTATCTATCAAACGCTACTATTGATGTGTTCTTAATACGTCTGGTTTATGGAGCGTTCGTGACTCCAGCATGACAAAGAAAGATGCTGAACATGACTATTACACTTAACTGGATCACATGCCCATTATGCTGAACTGTTTTTAGCTCCATGTTGTCATCCTTAAGCTGTATACAGCTCACTGCTGAACTCTGACAAAGATGATAAAAATATGTTTTACAGCTGCAGGGCTTTGACCATCACGTGCGTGAAGCGTGCCAAATCAATGAGAACCAAGGGCGTTTGGGCTCTTCGGTATGGACGATGAATGTAACCATTATTCAGCAGCTAGCTAAGTCCGACTCAGACGTGGGGACTCATCCAGAGGGGCTCTGGTTTTTAATATGAATTGAAAAGGCACACACAGAGATTCACAGAAACAAGGAGCCGGATACTCAACTGTCTTGGTAGAATGACCCCGTCGTTATCAGGGTCTTCTTTCTGGATGCCGTCTACTCCAAAAACGCCTGAGAGAACAGTTTGTTACTGCTCCACTTGTGATAATGTGCAAATAAGAAGTCTTACGACCTGAATTTACAGCAATAGAAACGGCAAAGATGTATTGTTTCTGGATTTGAGGTCAGCTTTTAGATTATTGTTC
The DNA here is from genome assembly GCA_006937985.1 of Aphyosemion australe. Lineage (NCBI taxonomy): Eukaryota > Metazoa > Chordata > Actinopteri > Cyprinodontiformes > Nothobranchiidae > Aphyosemion > Aphyosemion australe. The sequence continues at coordinate 177,564 of SSNS01000705.1, read as the reverse complement.
ATCGTTAACCTGCTGATTCCATTTCTACTGTGATTATCAAGACAGGATTATCATTTCTGAGTTGAAAATTATGATTCTAGAGGTAAAAATGACGTCCATGTGGAAGATCTGTTATTAACACAAATTAGTACTTAGTGTTGGAGAGTTCACAGACCGGGAAACTGCTTTTTTTTTATTGCTGATTGACAATGGTGAGCTCAGAGACAAGAACAAATCAGGTTTTTTAATTTTCTGATTGGGCAATTTCAACATAAAGCCTTAATCTTGGTGCATCTCTGTTCTTATTACTAATAGAAGTATTTTTCCTTCTTTCTTTTCCTCAAACACATATTTAGTCCCTTTTTTCTTTGTAGGAAAACTTTAAGAAGATCCAGGCCCTGCTGTTTAATTAATGAACAAATGTATAATCTGCTGATTATAGTCTACAGGACAAGAACACGATGCACCACACATTAGATGTGAAGTGTTTTTCAATGACTTTAAAACTTGGTTTTTCATTTCCTACGGTTAGGATTACCATTTAGTTATAGTTGAACAGTGAACGTCAGAAAAAGATAAAGTAAGCTTTTGATTGTCTGGCAGATGCATCTACTCTCAGTTCATGTGGATGTTCTTTTGCCAGTGACTCTTATTGTGAAGGGTCTTTAAAGGAAATTGGGAATTTATGCTGTTGGGATAATAAAAACAACAGTTGGACTCATTAAACCAAACAGCCTTGTGTTTTTGCAGTTCTATCAAGTGATTGCCCACTCTTCCCCTCAACAATATTAAAATTTAAAATAGTCTAGAGGTTGGACGATGTGAGTTTTGATGCCAGTGCCGATACGCAGAGGCCATGGTCAGCCATTTGCGCTGCCGGACCTTTAGGCCCCTTTTCAATTCCGATATCTAGACGTTTTCCACCTCATTTTCATGCTAAAATGTCACAAAAAACAGAGTTTAACCAACTCTTGAGTCTTAATTTTTTGTCCTATACAGTATTAAAATCAAATATTTAACCATATGTAGTCAAATAAATCAAAATTGGCAAAGTAGATATAAAATATAAATAACAGGTAAATAAAAAACTCAGTGGACAATAATGTTTAAGAGCATGTAGAGCAGACTTTAATGTCAGGAATGTAAATATTAGGGGTGGGAATTTAACTTAAAATAGTATCGTACTTTTAGGTTTGTCCTATTTTTGCCAGTGAGATATATATATATATATTGTTTTCTCCTGTTTTAAATTGAAATACAAGTTAAAAGCATTTTTTTAGAAATGAAAAGAGATTGACTTTACAATAATAATGTCCATGTCTATTGTTTGATTCCCTGTCTCATTATTTTTAATAAAAAAAATGCTTTCGGGGTACATTTTCCTGAACGATTAAAATGCGATTAATCAAGATTAATTAATTACAAAGCCTCTAATTAATTAGATTAAGTTTTTTAATCGAGTCCCACCCCTAGTAAAATATACATTGAAAAAAATAAATACAACTTTACGACTGACTTTAAATTGGCTCTACTAAAGAGGTATATCGGCCAATAGCGACATCAAAGAAAAAAAATTGTCCACATACACCGGTCTATCCCTAATACAGTCGCACCATAGATTTGGTCTCTCTAACTCCGGGTCTCCACCAGAAGTGTAATCATCGCGTCTCGTCCACGAAGCATAGTGCAAAAAGAATAGCCGCCTTTATAGTCAGTTTGGGTGTTTCTGCTGCCAGAAGCATAGTGTCGCGTTGCTCTGCTAAATTTGAGGTTCGGGTCTAATTTTTACACACTACGCTTCCAGAAAGCATAAAGCTGAGCAGTTCAGATCGATCACAAAAATGTACGTTCCCAAGAGGGGACATGATGGAAAATAGAGAAGCAGGGATCTACAGTCACCCTTAAAACGGGTTATCTTTTCATCCCTAACAATAAGAGACCCAGGTAAAAACTTGCACATAACTTAACAATAACAGCCTCAGGCCGTTGTGCATATCTAGACAGACAGTAGCCAAAGCAAAATGATTTTGCTCTGCATGTCCGTCTAGCCACGCTCCATTAGATCCTCAGCCGACCAGACCAATCGTGTCAGTTTGGGCCAATCACAGCGCTCCATCGGTATGGTGGGCAGGATGTTACTGTGACTCGGTGAAATTAAGATGGGCACGGCTCGTTTGAAACGGCTTTGGCATCAACTACCGAATATTTAGACTTGGGCTTTTCTTTGAGTCAAGAGCAGATAGAGGTACTTAAGTCCTTTATTTAGAAAAATGATGTATTTGCTTCTTCTGTGACAGAGTATGACGGATTGCCATGTTGACTGACGTTTATAGCAGTGAGTATGTCACGTCGTTTGTTGTCCAACAGCATGCAGAGACAGTTTGAAAGACAACCGTAGATTCAGCCCCACGACTGAGATCTGTCTATGGGTCATGGCCAGACTATATATTCACATATATTAGATGGCTTGCCAGGCTGCATTGTGCATTTTTCACTACTAAGTAATTGAATGTCATAACATGTGTAAGTCATTCAAAGGACAAAATCTATGCTCTGCTCATGAAAACATATAAAAACTGTGTACATCATGTTGTTGTCCTGCAGAATATAATCAGTTTGTTTGCATATTGTTTTACATTTATTATACATAAGGGGGTGAAGTGCTTGTTAGTTTTCCAAATGAGAGTGCAGAATGAAATATGTGCATAAAACTAATGATGTTCATAATAATAGGAATTCATTTGTACTGCTTGAAATTTGATTGATTGATTGATAAGACTTTATTGTCTGTGCCCCAAAGGGGTCACAGAAATTTCCCTTTTGACACGCTCATGAGACAAACCATAAAATACAAACAAACCATTAAAAAATAAAAATAAACAATATACTACAAATTTAAAGCTGCAATGGCAAATCTGCAAAACAAGCTAGCTTTTAAACAAAAACACGGTAATGGAACAATCACCCCTCTTATCGGCTATCATCCCTAGGCCACGCCCCCCTGATATGGGAACCTGCATTGCTACAGTAAACGAGATAGCGCTAAACACCAGTCGCAGTTTTCTAGGTCCAAACGACTTTTGTTTTCCGCGACCTTAAATGGTGTTTTTCTTTTTGGGACTCTGGTAGTTTGTTCTAAAGTTGAAGTGGTAGCAGCTGGCTGTTTCTCCTTCTCTGAAATTAGAGACGTAGAGGGCCCAAGTATATGTGGAAGTACGGTGGTTCGGTGAGACAGTCAACCGGATGGTCCAATAGTTGGTTTTGGACCGAGCCGTGTTAGTGGCGGAGGTTTTTAGACAGATGCGATAGAATTGCTTTATTTTTTTTTATCTCCACAAAATATTTTTAGCTATACGATGTTAGAATGTTAGAAGGCATGAAAAAATGTTTTAAGCTAGCTTGTTTTGCAAATTTGCCATTGTGGCTTTGACTGCATTAATAATAATACTTTCTGGAAATTTCCAAAATATTTTCATCAATTGTGACAAAAGTCATTAAAACGATCGTGATATTGTTTTAGTGACTTTTTCAAAGTTAGGGTGTACATTCTTGATGCTCTCAGCCCAAATGAAACAGTTTGTCATTGTCTTGTTGTGGGATATGAACACGTGTGTCTTCATCTTGTCCCTCAGTCTTGATATCACGTTCAAAAAGAGCCACTGCACTCACAATAGAGGAGGTTTGTGATGTAATAACTGCGTTTGGCTCAAATGAAGTGTGAAAGGGCTTTTATTGGTTTCTAAGTGCCCGTGTCACAGCAGCCGTATGGGCTCGGCGTGATAAATATTCTCCAGATTCTTCTCTTCTTGCCCACCTTGGGTCCTGCTTTTGATGTTTGAAGTTGGTCTCCGGTACAAAGAGAGCTCTCTTGGGGCTTCACCAGATATCTAATTGAATTGTCTGAACAGCAAGAGACGCATATTTGAATCTGTACAAAGGGAGCAGAATTGAAGACTGGCATCGGGAAAAAAAACGTTTCATCTCCTCTGCCCGTCACACCGAGTTCCATGCAACATTGATCGCCTGAAAAATGGATCAGTTAAAGAAGTCTGTTTGAAATCCAGAAGACGGAGTGCCTCCCTCTCCGCTGCGGCGTTATCACACCGATAACATCTGTTATTGGTCCTTTATTTTTCCCCATTTCATATTGTCCCGGCAGTCACCAGGTCACAGCGGTGGGTTGTTTTGGACACCGTGACCACCAACCAGACTCCTAAACAGACAGATAAAAAGGAAACATTCTGGAGGCTAGTTTCACACTTAATGTCTGAATGTTTCGCTCTGAACAAACAAGGCATATTTAATGAGTTTGACAAATTAGAATTTCATTTTTTCATCCATAAACATCAGCAGTCGCAGCTGACAAACATTCACATCTCTCAATTTCCTGTGTGTTGACGAGTGCCTGCTGGGATTTGGAGCTTTTTTCTCTTTACTCCTTATGTTTTTGTTGATCATCTCAACATATTTCTGCACACATTTAGTCAATTCATGTAGTTTACAGCCGTTACTATTTGAGAAACCTCTTTTTATAGTATTTTTTACACACTAGTACTGGTTTTGTAAATGATCTCTAATGAGTTTGTGTCTGAGGGATTCTTCCTTATGCTGGTGGAGTTTTCCGGGGCAACTCGGAGCACAGGACGTGTCCCTGGAGGCAGGAACATGCAGCTAATTACTCCGTTGTGTTTCGTCTGATGTTGTGGTGATTCCCTGTAGAGCAGAAGGGAGAAAGGGGAGGGAGAGATTATTAGTACATTCAGTTAGCCCGAACGCTGTGTATATAATACACTGCAGGCAAGTAATCAATAACATTTATTGTGATTTATTCCTTTTATTTCAGTAAGAGCTTTTGTGTTANAAAGTGTTGCTGTTTAAAGGGACAGCAGTGTAGGCGACACGGTACATACACATCTGTTGGGTCGCAGATGGGTCTCCTTACAAAACACACCTTGATGCCGCTGTGCGCTGGTGTAATCTGCCTGCTCATTTCAGGAGAACTAATTACTGCGCATTAGTTAAACAGACCATTTGAAATGCAAGCCTGCTAAATCACACTTGCCAGGGGAGGCAAGACACCCCCCCACCCTTCTGCAAACCTTGTGCTTCTATTATTAGTAGTACCATGCATATGTTCTCTGTTAGAAATTAAAGCCCAACAGCAGAGAACAGAGAACTGCAGTACATAAGACAGTGAAACTGTTATTGTACCGGTTTTATATTCACAGCTGCCAGAGCTAGATGACATAAAGTGCACCGCTGATAACGTTTTTATTAAACGAGTCACTGAAGGTGCTTCTTAGTGTAGCAGCAGCCAGAACGTGTGGTATGAATCTCACTTCCTTGATCATTAATTAAATCTGTGATTACAGCCCAACCAAAGGGATTATTGTCTCTGTTTGATAGTCGTTAGAGGAGAGTCTGGGAGCGGCTGACAACTTGGTGTTGGGTTGGCTGTAAAGGTCAGAATAATCTTAGTTTCCTGAGGTCCCTTTTACATTATTCTACGCCTGATTGCATGTTTCTTCCGTTTTTGCTTTTTTTAATGGCGCGTAATTGATAAATGTGTTGAAACACCCTTGGGTGCAACAAATGCCTTTCAGTGTTTCTGCTAGAGCATCTGTTACAGCAAGTGGTCCAGGTCCTGAAGCAGCAGAGCAGTCCCAGAGTTAGTTTTATGTCAGATAGAATGTCTAGAACACTGTGCGATTTTTTTTGACCGTTTTGAGACAATTTTGTGCGAGAACCTTTGAGATCGGGGTGAGTTTTGCGTCGTGTAGTATACAGGGGGCCATGAGAAGTGATTGACACTTCACGACCAGCTCCCGATCAGCAATCGTGCGGTCGCATGAATATCAAACATGTTTGATATTTTGCTCGTTCTTCTTGATGTTATTGCACTGTTGAAGCATCGCTGCGACCCAAAAGTACAAGAACCGCCCACACAGCATATGCGGCAACAGCGTGAGCATTCAGGTCGCATCCGAGCATCGGGTCATACAACGTGAGAACACGTCTCGTGAGATTTGCTCTGCGAGGAAGTCGTACAATTTGAAATGTAGCTAAATGCAACAAGTGAAAAAGTCGCACAGTGGACGTCCAACTTAAGTCAGTGGTTCCCAGCCCATCCGTGACCCCCCCAATGTGGTCCCCTCAATTTATTCTGCGCTGAGGTTATGAAGTTACCAAGATTATATTTGTAAAAATTACATTTATACATTTATTTCTCTAACACACACTGTAGTATAATCAAAACTCTGTATAAAGTTGTTTCTCCAACTTATTAAGAACATGGTATGGTTTTGAGATCTTTTAGCCTGTCAGACAGGTTCTCTTTTGTTAATGAGGCAGAAAGCAAAACTAGAAGATATCTTCAAAGGGACAAATACTGTTTTTTCTCTGTTTACCTAAAGTTGTTGAAATTATTTTAACAAAAAATGTTAAATCATCTCCACCACGCCACAAGGGGGCGAGAGCATCAACATTAACAACATCAAAATACAGCGCAAAACCTACTTAGGTTCTCCAACAAATATTTGTGGTAGGATGCGTGATATATCGGCCGATGGTTACGGCATTGAAGATGTGTGGAAAAATATGTAATATATGTTTTATAAGTAAATATCAGTTATCGACAGTATTAGCTGTATTAATATCTTGATATCGACCCACATTTACCTTTCAGTGCATCAGTAGTCTCTGGAAAGACCTATTTCAGTACAAACATAGAAAAATAAGTAAAACCAGCTAGATCAGGGTTTTTCGTTTGTTTTTTTTAACACACAAAATGATTGAAATATACTGCTGTGATTACTTGCATTAGAGCTCTACATCTCCAATCCTCACAATATAACAAAGTTATGAAATAACCCTCCACTTTTAAAGTTGTTTTTTCTTGCCAATAATGTAGCAGAAAATCTCCATTTTTAATCATACTTGAAGTAGTGTAATCAGGGCTTTGGAGTCTTAAAAATTAAAGACTTAGCAGCACTTGAAGGAATATAAATGAGCTGATATAAATGAGAAAAAACAAGAATATTCAGCAAAATCATCGAGATGGAAATCAGACATGAACAGGATCTTATCTATCAAACGCTACTATTGATGTGTTCTTAATACGTCTGGTTTATGGAGCGTTCGTGACTCCAGCATGACAAAGAAAGATGCTGAACATGACTATTACACTTAACTGGATCACATGCCCATTATGCTGAACTGTTTTTAGCTCCATGTTGTCATCCTTAAGCTGTATACAGCTCACTGCTGAACTCTGACAAAGATGATAAAAATATGTTTTACAGCTGCAGGGCTTTGACCATCACGTGCGTGAAGCATGCCAAATCAATGAGAACCAAGGGCGTTTGGACTCTTCGGTATGGACGATGAATGTAACCATTATTCAGCAGCTAGCTAAGTCCGACTCAGACGTGGGGACTCGTCCAGAGGGGCTCTGGTTTTTAATAGGAATTGAAAAGGCACACACAGAGATTCACAGAAACAAGGAGCCGGATACTCAACTGTCTTGGTAGAATGACCCCGTCGTTATCAGGGTCTTCTTTCTGGATGCCGTCTATTCCAAAAACGCCTGAGAGAACATTTTGTTACTGCTCCACTTGTGATAATGTGCAAATAAGAAGTCTTACGACCTGAATTTACAGCAATAGAAACAGCAAATATGTATTGTTTCTGGATTTGAGGTCAGCTTTTAGATTATTGTTCATCGTTAACCTGCTGATTCCATTTCTACTGTGATTATCAAGACAGGATTATCATTTCTGAGTTGAAAATTATGATTCTAGAGGTAAAAACGATGTCCATGTGGAAGATCTGTTATTAACACAAATTAGTACTTAGTGTTGGAGAGTTCACAGACCGGGAAACTGCTTTTTTTTTATTGCTGATTGACAATGGTGAGCTCAGAGACAAGAACAAATCAGGTTTTTTAATTTTCTGATTGGCTGATCTTAGTGAAAATTGGGCAATTTCAACATAAAGCCTTAATCTTGGTGCATCTCTGTTCTTATTACTAATAGAAGTATTTTTCCTTCTTTCTTTTCCTCAAACACATATTTAGTCCCTTTTTTCTCTGTAGGAAAACTTTAAGAAGATCCAGGCCCTGCTGTTTAATTAATGAACAAATGTATAATCTGCTGATTATAGTCTACAGGACAAGAACACGATGCACCACACATTAGATGTGAAGTGTTTTTCAATGACTTTAAAACTTGGTTTTTCATTTCCTACGGTTAGGATTACCATTTATTTATAGTTGAACAGTGAACGTCAGAAAAAGATAAAGTAAGCTTTTGATTGTCTGGCAGATGCATCTACTCTCAGTTCATGTGGATGTTCTTTTGCCAGTGACTCTTATTGTGAAGGGTCTTTAAAGGAAATTAGGGAATTTATGCTGTTGGGATAATAAAAACAACAGTTGGACTCATTAAACCAAACAGCCTTGTGTTTTTGCAGTTCTATCAAGTGAGTGCCCACTCTTCCCCTCAACAATATTAAAATTTAAAATAGTCTAGAGGTTGGACGATGTGAGTTTTGATGCCAGTGCCGATACGCAGAGGCCATGGTCAGCCATTTGCGCTGCCGGACCTTTGGGCCCCTTTTCAATTCCGATATCTAGACGTTTTCCACCTCATTTTCATGCTAAAATGTCACAAATAACAGAGTTTAACCAACTCTTGATTCTTAATTTTTTGTCCTATACAGTATTAAAATCAAACATTTAACCATATGTAGTCAAAGAAATCAAAATTGGCAAAGTAGATATAAAATATAAATAACAGGTAAATAAAAAACTCAGTGGACAATAATGTTTAAGAGCATGTAGAGCAGACTTTAATGTCAGGAATGTAAATATTAGGGGTGGGAATTTAACTTAAAATAGTATCGTACTTTTAGGTTTGTCCTATTTTTGCCAATGAGATATATATATATATATAAATATATATATATATATATATATATATATATATATATATATATATATATTGTTTTCTCCTGTTTTGAATTGAAATACAAGTTAAAAGCATTTTTTTAGAAATGAAAAGAGATTGACTTTACAATAATAATGTCCATGTCTATTGTTTGATTCCCTGTCTCATTATTTTTAATAAAAAAAATGCTTTCGGGGTACATTTTCCTGAACGATTAAAATGCGATTAATCAAGATTAATTAATTACAAAGCCTCTAATTAATTAGATTACGTTTTTTAATCGAGTCCCACCCCTAGTAAAATATACATTGAAAAAAATAAATACAACTTTACGACTGACTTTAAATTGGCTCTACTAAAGAGGTATATCGGCCAATAGCGACATCAAAGAAAAAAATTTGTCCACATACACCGGTCTATCCCTAATACAGTCGCACCATAGATTTGGTCTCTCTAACTCCGGGTCTCCACAAGATGTGTAATCATCGCGTCTCGTCCGCGAGCATAGTGCAGAAAGAATAGCCGCCTTTATAGTCAGTTTGGGTGTTTCTGCTGAGCCAGAAGTTGCTCTGCTAAATTTGAGGTTCGGGTCTAATTTTTACACACTACGCTTCCAGAAAGCATAAAGCTGAGCAGTTCAGATCGATCACAAAAATGTACGTTCCCAAGAGGGGAAATGATGGAAAATAGAGAAGCAGGGATCTACAGTCACCCTTAAAACGGGTTATCTTTTCATCCCTAACAATAAGAGACCCAGGTAAAAACTTGCACATAACTTAACAATAACAATAACAGCCTCAGGCCATTGTGCATATCTAGACAGACAGTAGCCAAAGCAAAATGATTTTGCTCTGCATGTCCGTCTAGCCACGCTCCATTAGATCCTCAGCCGGCCAGACCAATCGTGTCAGTTTGGGCCAATCACAGCGCTCCATCGGTATGGTGGGCAGGATGTTACTGTGACTCAACTACCAACTATTTAGACTTGGGTTTTTCTTTGAGTCAAGAGCAGATAGAGGTACTTAAGTCCTTTATTTAGAAAAATGATGTATTTGCTTCTTCTGTGACAGAGTATGATGGACTGCCATGTTGACTGACGTTTATAGCAGTGAGTACGTCACGTCGTTTGTTGTCCAACAGCATGCAGAGACAGTTTGAAAGACAACCGTAGATTCAGCCCCACGACTGAGATCTGTCTATGGGTCATGGCCAGACTATATATTCACATATATTAGATGGCTTGCCAGGCTGCATTGTGCATGTTTCACTACTAAGTAATTGAATGTCATAACATGTGTAAGTCATTCAAAGGACAAAATCTATGCTCTGCTCATGAAAACATATAAAAACTGTGTACATCATGTTGTTGTCCTGCAGAATATAATCAGTTTGTTGCATATTGTTTTACATTTATTATACATAAGGGGGTGAAGTGCTTGTTAGTTTTCCAAATGAGAGTGCAGAATGAAATATGTGCATAAAACTAATGATGTTCATAATAATAGGAATTCATTTGTACTGCTTGAAATTTGATTGATTGATTGATAAGACTTTATTGTCTGTGCCCCAAAGGGGTCACAGAAATTTCCCTTTTGACACGCTCATGAGACAAACCATAAAATACAAACAAACCATTAAAAAATAAAAATAAACAATATACTACAAATTTAAAGCTGCAATGGCAAATCTGCAAAACAAGCTAGCTTTTAAACACAAACACGGTAATGGAACAATCACCCCTCTTATCGGCTATCATCCCTAGGCCACGCCCCCCTGATATGGGAACCTGCATTGCTACAGTAAACGAGATAGCGCTAAACACCAGTCGCAGTTTTCTAGGTCCAAACGACTTTTGTTTTCCGCGACCTTAAATGGTGTTTTTCTTTTTGGGACTCTGGTAGTTTGTTCTAAAGTTGAAGTGGTAGCAGCTGGCTGTTTCTCCTTCTCTGAAATTAGAGACGTAGAGGGCCCAAGTATATGTGGAAGTACGGTGGTTCGGTGAGACAGTCAACCGGATGGTCCAATAGTTGGTTTTGGACCGAGCCGTGTTAGTGGCGGAGGTTTTTAGACAGATGCGATAGAATTGCTTTATTTTTTTTTATCTCCACAAAATATTTTTAGCTATACAATGTTAGAATGTTAGAAGGCATGAAAAAATGTTTTAAGCTAGCTTGTTTTGCAAATTTGCCATTGTGGCTTTGACTGCATTAATAATAATACTTTCTGGAAATTTCCAAAATATTTTCATCAATTGTGACAAAAGTCATTAAAACGATCGTGATATTGTTTTAGTGACTTTTTCAAAGTTAGGGTGTACATTCTTGATGCTCTCAGCCCAAATGAAACAGTTTGTCATTGTCTTGTTGTGGGATATGAACACGTGTGTCTTCATCTTGTCCCTCAGTCTTGATATCACGTTCAAAAAGAGCCACTGCACTCACAATAGAGGAGGTTTGTGATGTAATAACTGCGTTTGGCTCAAATGAAGTGTGAAAGGGCTTTTATTGGTTTCTAAGTGCCCGTGTCACAGCAGCCGTATGGGCTCGGCGTGATAAATATTCTCCAGATTCTTCTCTTCTTGCCCACCTTGGGTCCTGCTTTTGATGTTTGAAGTTGGTCTCCGGTACAAAGAGAGCTCTCTTGGGGCTTCACCAGATATCTAATTGAATTGTCTGAACAGCAAGAGACGCATATTTGAATCTGTACAAAGGGAGCAGAATTGAAGACTGGCATCGGGAAAAAAAACGTTTCATCTCCTCTGCCCGTCACACCGAGTTCCATGCAACATTGATCGCCTGAAAAATGGATCAGTTAAAGAAGTCTGTTTGAAATCCAGAAGACGGAGTGCCTCCCTCTCCGCTGCGGCGTTATCACACCGATAACATCTGTTATTGGTCCTTTATTTTTCCCCATTTCATATTGTCCCGGCAGT